>VWZZ01006560.1:0-19764 GCA_013399095.1 Psophia crepitans | reverse complement strand
TCTGCGGATGAGCGCTGCTAACTGCTAGCTGTTTCCAGTGGTTGCATTTCAGAACCTTCCATTAGTTTCAGTCAAATAGAAATCTTCTCTACTGTTTTTGTGGCACGGACTCTGAATGTTTACTGGGTTTTTTCTTATTCCTTTTTCTTCTTCCTTCTGAAAGTATGTCTGTGTGCTTCCCTGAGTTGGTGTGTAAAAGAGAAAATTTGAGTCTGGGCATTGCACTGGGTTTTGAGTCTGTACTGAGGCTTGTGGTGGTTCAGGCTTGTGTTTTTATACAAGGATATTAAAAATAAATGATAACTGTTTGTTACTTCTTGCCAATTATGCCAGGAAGAAAAAAGTCAGCCAACCCACTCTTGCCAAGCATAAGCTTATTCAATTACCTTTTTTGTTCCCTGCTGGACGATTGTATGATTTGCTGTGCATTCTTCTGACAGCAGGACAACCCTGCCCAGAACTTGTTGGCTGATCCTATTAACTTTTGATGCAGCAAACAATATCTGTTCAGACTAGGTGAAAACCACTCAGCAAACTGATCATCAGCATGATGTTTCTTCTTATTATGAAGAAATATCCCTCCCCTCCCCTCCCCTCCCCTCCCGAGGCTCGCGTGCCAGCCACCGAGGCTCTCGGGCGCAGGAAGGGTGCCCATCCCTTCGGTAGTAGNCAATACGATATCATGTTGGCTGTGAAAAGAGTATATCAACTTACTGATGGATGTCATTTGTACCCTGGCTGTCTGGTCAGCTACATACAAAATTGCATTAAAAGTAGGAAATTTATTTGTTTGTCTAAGCCAAGTTATTTACTTAGCGTGAAGAAAAATACTGAACTACTCACAGGTGTCTAAAGTTACTATGTCATTCGTGATGCTTTCAACTATAAGAACGTATAATATATGTGTTATTTCTTTTCTGTCTTATCCAAGACTTAATTAGTGTGTTACCATTTTAGGCCCAAAAAGGAGAGCACAGGAGAATTGAGTGAGTCTGGAGCCTCTGTTGTCAAACATGGTCTTAAAGCAGAAAAAAACTTCATGCAGGTTCACTATTTGAAGGTGAGTGTTGTCAGCTGTTTTTTATTGAAATTGCTTTACTAATGTGATACAGATTTCTTTCTTCTAGACATCAGCAAATTGATAGCATCCTATTTGTTTCTGGCTTAATTTCTTGCAGGGTTATTTCCTTTTGCGGTTTCTAGCAAGGACAATAGGAGAGGCTTCTTACCTTGCATCTTTACGAAAATTCATCCATAAGTTCCATGGGCAGCTTGTCCTTTCTCAGGTACTGTGCTTGAGCCGTTCCCCACTTTCTGAAAAAAACAAATGACCTAACCTTTCAGTTGGACTATCTAAATTACCACTTCTGGTTGTGGTGAAAAGAAAGAGGCAATGGTAACTTGGCAATATTGGAGAAATTCCTACCTGTTAGAGGGCAGAACATTTTTTTCAAGGTGATACATAAATCAGACACCCTGCTAGTATCTGATAATGTAAACAATGAGTGATTTTGTTTTTTTTTAAACTTAATACTTCAAAGGTCAGTAGATGAACATAGGTGCTGATGTTCTCAAAGATAGGGTCGTTTACCATACTGGAATCATCTTCCGTAGTATTTTAGCTCATGGGTTTTGATTGTGATCAGTCAGTCTTTTCCCTGATACCTCTCTGTGTCTGATAGAGAAGAAACACAGAGTAGGAATGTAACTGAAAAATTCTGTAAATTCTAACAGTGTGTGCACGTTATATTTCTGACTTTATTTCCTTCCTCTCTTCATGCTGCTTTATTCAATGCTTATAATTTCACGGTCTTTCTTGTGAGGGTGGTCTCTTTCTCACCAAGGCAGAAGTGATGTCCTCATCACTCTATGACATTGCACCCACCTGTATTGCAGGCTTGTCACAGCCTCTGTATAGGTTTCCTCATCATGGTTCATACTGCCATGCTTTCTAAAACATTCTGCTACTGACGTATTAATCTAAAAGGAATGTTTAAGATGTGCTGCTCCTTTCTTTCAGTAGATTCTCTGGCAGTGATACCCTGCAGTGGCAGCGACTCTTAAGAGCAGCTGTTGTCATAGAACAGGATTTCTTCCTAGATTGGTGAAGGCTTGGTTGTAAAAAATAATGTTGAATTAGGAATGGAAATCTGCCTTCCCTGGGTCCAACTGTACACATTAATCACTTGAACTACAGACTTAGATTTTTCTCTTGCTGGCATAAATGATGTATAATTATTCCATGCAAAGTAGAACAGCTTCAAAAGGAAAGACTGAGCAACTCACTCCACAGTGTATTGTACTATCTGTTATATAGACAACCCACCTGGGGTGATAAACAGGAATTTACCTCCCCCTATGGTTTTCTGAAAGAGTCCTGTAACCACTGGCTGTGACATTAAAAGGGGGACTGTCTTGTCCTCCAGGGAATGACACATGTCTCCAAACCCAAAGTTCTAGTGAATCCTGTTGCTTCTGTAATGCTGTGAAGACAGCCATTCATGGGAGTGTCTGTGAACGAGGTCACTGAACTCATCACGGTTAAAACCAGGCCTGGAACAAAAGGCACAACACGACACATAGTTGGCATCGGTAGAAGAGCAGTGGAATGAGAGTGAGGGGCAGGGGAAGAGCAAAGAGAGAAGAGAAGGGATATGAGCAAATTTCTGAAACCAGCTTCCTTGCTGAAGTCTGTCTTTTTTGTAGTTATGATTGAAATCTTCGAGGGGATTCAGGATGGCCATAAATGTCTCCTTGCAACACAAAATAAGAGCCTCTGGTTTTGAGGGAATGGGGTCTAACACTTTCCTGCTTCTTCCAGCCCCAGTGATTCTTTGCTTGTGTGCGTGTTGTTTTGAATCTCACTCTTATGGGGTATATGTATACTCATGCATCTTACAAATAGCTCGCAGACCTGCAGATTCTTTTGTACGTCAAGTCACCCAGAAGTTGGGCATAGAGCTCTACTGCAGCAGCTCTGCCCTGTGGAGGAACATTTAGCGTATTAAGGGAGTTAGTTTCCACTGCTGCAGCTGTTTACCATGTTACTGAGACCCTGAGCAGTTACTTTTGGCATAGTATGGAAAGTGCCAGTGACTATATGAGCCTTGTCTGCTTTATGGTGTCCAAAATCATAAACATGACGCTTCACAGCTGGAAGACTTTTTGAAAATTACAGAAATCATGGAACTGCTAGAAACACAAAGCAGCCCAGTGTTTTAATCTGGTGGTAAGAAAGGTGCTCGCATTTTGGTGAGAAAAAGTTAGCTTCTCACACCAACATCCTGGTTGATGTGAGATGAGTTATGTCAGTAAACAAAGTATCTTAGCACATTATACTATTGGTCATGATAGCTAGATGGCATTGTAACTGAACTATGCGTCTACTAGAGATGTCTCCCTTTGTCCAACATTCTGCTATGAAATGCCAATTTCTAGCTTATCTAACTCCAGTCTCATAAGATGAAATACTGTATGTTGTTTTGGCACCCAGAAACAACCATTTTGGTTATTGGATAAAATTTTTTTCAGTGTTTTTAATTATTCAGGCAAGAGTAAGTGATGCTTTTATTTCTGGTTTCGTAGGCTAGTTTTTATTTGAATATGTGCAATCTGTCCATGCCTATATGCTTAATATAGGTCAACAAAAGATACTTTTCCTTCAATTGAAAATACTTGATTTGGTGGAGAAAGAGCTGTGTACTATACAACATTTATTGTGTGCTTTTTGTGCTTTTACCTTGTTTCACAGCCGTCTAAATCCATCTCCCATGGCAGTTGCTAGGAAAAGAATTTTATCATCATCCGGTTGTTTGGTCAGTATGTTAAAAATGAAAAGGGGATAGGACTATATCCAATTGTAAATGCATTTACTTTCTTTGTAAGAAATCTTAAAGACTGTATTTATGACAGTGTCTGGTACAGGTAGATAAGCAACCACAGCAGGAACTGCAAATGCAGAAGCAATGAAGTCAAGTTAGTACAAAGTTTATTATTCAAGTTCCTTCTTGAACAAACGTGCTGCCAGTGTTTAAATGAATAAAAGATTTAAAATAAATAGAGGTGCAAATGGTAAGTTTAAATATCACAGTGTTGTACTTTCACCTTGTCCAAAATAATTGTAAAAATCCCCAATTGTGGGGACGAGGGAAAGTAAAAACAGTGAAAATAATTGCCCATGTTCTGAATGCTAGTCTTGTTTTCAGTAGTGTTTGTAGTATTTTTCCTAGATGGGAGCTGCAGGTGCAAGGAAATGACTTCAGATGTGAAACATTAATCAGTTTGCCTTTTTCCTTCATTTTGATTGCGTGCTCAGTACATTTTTAATAGTAGCTTTTGTTTATTTTAGTTGAGTTAGCAACAGATGAGTAAAGCAAGTCTGGAATCTTTGAGAAGGATTTAAAAAATCTTCCATTTTTCTTTCTGTGAGAGAATTCACTTAGTAATTGCTTTGAATGAACTTCTAAGATAATGAATGGGGTGTTACTGACCATAAATAAATAGAAAGAAGTGCAAGTTGCTGATATTCCTAACACAGTTAAAGCTGTTGTTCACTTTCATATTGAAGTAAGAACACCTTGGCAATTGAATTGTGTGCAGACTAAAATTTTCATGTAGTTCTGTCTGCTGTAATGAAAACCCAAGGTTTGTAGCGTTCATCCATCTGGTAGAGTTATAACTTGCGATAGTGAAATAACAGTTAAGTAGGCAGTGCTTCAAAAACATTATAATTTATGCTATTCTTAAAAGTTTAGGTGTATTTTAAAGGACAGAGAGATTAGTATGACATAGGGCTAGAGATGGAACTGGAAGAAGAAAGCAGAAAGCAGTGAAGCTAAGAAGAGCCGAGATGTTTTGTAATCGTGTGTAGTGCAGGTGAGTGATTAAAAAGTCAGTTAATAACTCACACATTTTAATGTCCAACACTATAGCTGTGTTAAAAAAACAAGTATCTTTTGGTATTGTTTATCTCAACTATCGAGATCTTACAAGAAACAGTAGGTTTTACATAAAATTGCCTTCTGTCAGGGAAGTGACCCATGTATCTGAAAACGTGTTGGACCTTTCTGACAGGGTACTCATCCTTGCCACAGCTGCTGAACTTACTAAGTCTTGAGCCTTAGTCTTCAGTTCTGGAGTATCTTTTTGCATTTCCACCTCCATTACAGTAGCATCTCACTCCTCTGCTGACCTTAAATTGTTACATTTGCTTAGCTTCCATTTAGCATCTTTCAAGCTTAAAATCACATGATAGCTTGTTACGCAGTATCATTTGGTAGGAAAAAAGATAAATTCTTTATTTCCCAGAGCAAATAGACAAGGGAGCAATCTCAAAGCATGTGGGTTTTGTTAGTGCTGAATCATAGCTCCACCTTTTGTTTGATTTAGTGTGATGTATTTTACATAATCAGAGTCAAATGCATCTTACATATGACTTTTTGCTGGATAGTCTTAAACAGAAGTCCAAAGAGCCCTGTGTAGAACCATTGATACATAACAGATCTAGTTCCTCATCTTTTTCTTAGGTATATACGTGCTCTCTTGCATGTTTAGGCATGTAAAATGGAAGGAATCTGTGTTTAATTCAGATTTTTAGCGAGTGGTATATTTAGTATTTTTAGTAGACAGTAAGACATTTATGTAACTTCCAAAAAATTAAAACATTTCAAGTGAATTTGAGACAACATAGGGGCTGGTGTGAAATCGTCTGGGGAAGGCGTGTTCAAGCTGCATGCCTTCACTTCCCTGCCTGGGGTCTAGTTTGAACCTTCCAGTGAATAAGGTAAGGAGGAATGCCAACGCTTTGTTCAGTGAATTAAGTGACAGTCAGCATACTTTTCCCAACTTATCTGGTTCCTGACTGGACTTATCTGCTCTGGGGTGTTCTGACGTGTATAAAATTTGTTTTTGTGAAAGACTGGGGCTCTGACAGTAACTCTTTTACAAATATAGCTGGGGTGATTTAAAACTTGCTTCCCTTAGTTATTCACACTGTACCAGAGGACAAATTCAGTCGTGTTAGTATGGACAGTTTACTAAGATTGGTTTGTGTGAAAGCACTGGACTGTGAATTTGGCCAGCTCAGGCAGGATACAGGTTGCTTTCTGCTGCTGTGCTACACAGGGACAATAACCTCAGTCAGAGAAGTGCTGGGAAAGGGCCATCCAGGGGGATGATACCACCTTAAATATCCACAAGCAGGTTTACCAGAAATCCTTGTCAGATCCTCGAATGTTCGATGTTTTCTTGTTTGCCGCAATAGTTGTTCATTTTTCTTTAGGGAATTGCTAGTGATCTGAATGCAGTTCATTGGGCAACAAATTCTGCTTTTGACTGGAGCTAGTCAATGGCTTGGTTGCCTGGGGCTTGAAATGTTAAGCTGTCTGGCTAATTATTATAGAGCATATAGTTGTGGTGTCCTGCCTACTCTTGGTATGAAGTTGTCATCTTTGGAGGGGCAGTCTGGGCTTGTTACCCAAGAGAAGGATTTCAACATGTTACTGATTTTGTTAAATAAAAGCCAGAAAGATGAATGGGGAGAGAATTAAAAATAAACAGGATCCTAGGAAGGGTGCTCCTTATTGGGTTTTCCACCCAAAAGGGACAAAGTAACATTTACCATTTAGTTATGCCATTTACAAACTGCATAATTGACAGAGATAGTTTAACTTCGCGTAATTTCTGTAACAAATTGGATGTAAGACCTTATCATTGGACCTTATTTATTGCCAACTGAATGTCCTTTTAGATTTAGCACTTTTAGTCATGAAATCTCCATTGCTCTTATACACCTCATTTGTATTTCAGTTAGAGAATTTAACTGAAAGTATCTGTTTGTTGTAGAGTACTTGAAATATCTAGATCTGAGTTTTTCATAAAGAGGATGTCTTCTCATATTCAGTGTCCTTTATTTAATATCAACATGTGTGAGAGATAGGTACCTGTCTGGTGCTCCAAAACAGTTCAAGAGTCGAGACATGCTGCTCGTTGCTCAAGAGAAGAATTACAGTAGTAATATATCATCCTTAGTCAGAAAATAAAAGGTCTTCTTAACCCAGATCTGTCTAGTTACTTTGTCAGGTAGCCTTCATTCCTAGAGTTCTCAAAAGTTACTTCTCTCAACCTGCTTCTCAATCATTGAGTCCCCACTCTTCTTTGCCTTTGACTCAGACATGCTAGATGCATTAACAGACAAAGAAAACTTCTCCTTGGTCTCAATTCACAGTCTGTATCCAGATTTGATCTGCTCAGCAGCAGCTCAAAGTTGCAGTTGTGATTAAAATTGTTGGCCTCAGTCTGGACTATGGTGAGAGCAGACAAGAGTCTTTAAGGAATTTAATTACGAGGGGCTAGCAAATCCTTAGCAAACGTGTGTGAACTCTTTTTTCAAAGGCTTTTTCAGTTTGGCCAAATGTCAATAAAATTCCACAAGCTGCAGAATTACAGTTTCTGTATATAGGGAAAAGTTGTTTTCAAGCCTCTGGGTTTTCAGCCAGGGAAGAACAATAGGAGTATGTAGGGAAGTGTGATTATTTAGTAATATGAATATAAGGCAGCTTGTTAATAACGCAGCACTGTGATAGCATGGCATTTCTAACTTGTAATTTCTTTCTGGCTTCACTGAATTGCTTGTAACAAAGACAAAAAACAAACTATCATTTGTTTTATGATCTGGCTCAGCATTTATTTATGATTACCCTGGTCATCCACAAGTCTCTGCTTCCAAGTGTAAGATCACCAGAACCTCTTAAGGAAATGGCATCAAAGCTTTAAAAAACCCACATTATCCCCTAACTTTTCTCTTGGGCACTTCTGAACCATTTCATTTAGGGAGGAAGAAAAAAATAGCCTGAGGATAAAATTTCAGTCCAGATGGTTAAAATTTGGTGAAATTTTAAGCAACTGAAAAGTTTGACCTGTAATGGAATGTGTAATGCACACTTGATAATAGGCAAATGTTAAAAGCCATGCAAATGTGAGGTAAATGGTAATTTGTTTTCCTACTCTGTTTTGGAGTATTAAAATAGAAGCAGTTAAAATAAGTTAGAATAGATAAATCCTAATTTTAAGAAAGTGTGTAGAACGATGGTTACTGCCTTACTCTTAATATATATTTTGAAAAGTGAAGACAGCTTTATTCACAAAGCACTTCTAATACCAGAGGTATTCTTTGAGTGTACTATGGGATGGACCAGTCTATGCTTCTATGATTATAAAAAGTTGGTGCAATCCAACCTGGGATCTGGCTGCATTGTGTACAGAGATGGTGCAAATAGTGTCAAGGATGATTGCTTCAGTATTACTTTTCACAAACTTTTGAAACAGCTCTAATGATGATCTTTTAATGTTTTTTATTTCTGTGTGAGCTTACTCTGTCCCTCCAGCAAAGCCTTCCCAAGTGGAAGGAGACAGTAGTTCTCTGTGTACCTACAGAATAATAGTACCAAACTGCAAGCAGTATGAAATAAGGGGATTTCCCACTTTAACATCACGTCAGCAACACACTGTAGTTAGGACAGAATGACTCCTGGCAGAATTAATGATGGCATTCTTGCCACAGCAGCACTGACCCCACCACTGTGTAATTTACCATTTGTCGTGAGCAAATTTTGTTTTGCAGCCACTGCAACACAGCCTGAATCTCACTTGTGATCTAAAGGAGGAAAGTTTAACCATGTTACCAGTATTTTCAACTGTGCAATCACTCTTTCTTTGATTCTCTAACAATGCCACAGTCAGACAGAGAAAGGGCATCTTTTGTTGAATGCCATGGCAGAGTCTCTAAATAGAAGTTTTCTGCCTTTTAGGAAATATTCTTCAAGACCTTAGAAAACAAGTGCTTCCAATCAACAATGAGCCTGCACTCATATATTGCAGTGAGGAACATCATTAACCTTTGAAAATTGTCTTCACAAAGATTTGTATTAGTAAAGTGGATGTATTGTTTTATGAAATAGCATATAAATGAAAAATTCATATTAATAAATCATCTTCTTATGAGATTGTTCAGAAAAGTGCATTGTGTCAAAGTGATAGTCATTAAAATTAGGTCATATATATAGCATGGGGTGCCAGAGAGCCTTGGTGTGATGTCAGGTATAACTTTCTAGAGAGGACTTATCTTACTGTTGTAAGTGAGGATGATAGTAATGCTGTTCCACTGGCATTGCACCTTCTTTGAAAATTCATGAAAGAAATTCTAGCTACCTTTTCTTTGAAGAAATTACTCCTTAGTTGGTGTGGTTGGTAACAACGTTAGGAATTTTGTCACGGAATGAGGAGTAGGTGTGATCTTCCAATCAGGTGCGTGCATTAAGGGGGAAAAAAAACCAACAAAACTTTATGTAATTAAATACAGTGTGATAAAATAAGCACAGTGGAGAGAATGTAAACACCCTTAATTCTGATGTTTCTTAGCCTTTGAGTATGTGGATCTGCAGCCTTTAACAGTTTTAAATTTAGTTTGTGTGTATTACAGATTAAATAAAAGTGGGATTGTGTTAAAATAGTCAGCAGGCTTTCCAAGCCCGTTTTCTTTCAATATTGACACTTTTTGCTTGTGTGGGTTGGAAAACTGACAAACATAACGTATGTTGTATAAATAACTGAGCAGTATATCACCACAGCAGATATATAGACTTCTTTCATATCATTCTGTTATCTGCAGTCTTTATAAATCCATTGCTTACTAGCAATGCAGACACAGAGTTATGTCTTCATAAACAAACTGTGGTGCTTTCTTTGTTTTCCAGGATTTTCTTTGCATGCTGTTGGAAGACATCCCTGAACAGAAAAAGTAAGTAAGAACCAGGCTAGAAAAGTCAAAGAAGTAGAAATCAGATTTAAATATCAGCTGTGCTAGCCAAAAATACTAGGATGTCATTTAGTAGTATTCTGCTTATTTTTTTCAAGCGTATGTATCTTTCTCTAAAAATTCTCAGACGCATACACACAAAAAAATAGGAGACTTGCTGTGTCGTTGCTATCCCATGCTCCCCCCAAGCAGTGCCTGTAACTTGCATGTTAGGGCCGCGGTGGGGCCGTATGAGTGTTCACTATGCGATCTGAAGTGCCAAGCACAGCTGCCTCCTCAAATTAATCTGCAATCCTCTTGCCAGCTGCTTTTGGCACATGGCAACCTGCAGCAAGGAGGCCAGAGCTTTGCTGTGGATCTGGGAAACCAGAGAAGATGGATTTTCCTCAAGCTGTAGTCTGGTACCATCACCTTCCTGTCACACTGTGTGCCAAACAGGGAAGGATGGAAAAAGCTAACAGAAATCTAGCATTAGTTGCCTGACATGTCCTTCAAAATGCTGCTCTATGTGACTGACTGGCTGAAGATGATACCGCTAGTCTTCAGCAGAGATTGATCCATCCCTGCTTATCTGTTGGTTTGTTCTGTGCTACTACAGACTGTGCTACAAGTACAGATACTTTTGTAGTGGAGCTTTACAAATTACAGTTCTCAAAAATAACATATTCACTTGAAAAAATGCAGTTTTGGGCAGCAGTATTCCAAAAGTCTTCATAAATCTAGGTGAGTAGTTTGGAAAAAAAAGAGAGAAGATATTCATAGAAGTCAAATGTATTGAATTTTTTACTGAAACACTTCTTGTGGGGTGAGGGACAAAAAAGGAAGTTATCATTGAAATAATATGTTTCATGGCATCATGAGTTTGGTTTGGGCGGTGTTACATTTTCCAGTGATGTACCGTAGGATGATATTTTGTTTCTATCATTGGATATGGGTTTCTAGCCTTTAGTGGCATGATTATACATTGGTTTGTTAATAAAATCTCTGTTTTCCTTCCTTTTTGCACTTGTGTTTCTCTGAAGTCCAAACCCAATGCAAAACATTGTTTAAATAAGCATCCAATTTTCAGCATAGCAATGTGGCAAAAAAATATAAACTTACAGTGAGAATAATGCAAAAGAAGTATGCCTCCATTTGCATTGCATCATACTCCAGAATGTATGAACAAAATTTCAGATCTGTGGTAATTCATTTTACAATCAGACATACAGCATATCTGAACTTACCTACCGCCAAAATTACCTCAGGTGCAGATATCAACAGCGACGCCAAAAGTAATAGAACATCTGGATGTACAGAGGGCCTTTATTTCTTATCTGCTACAAAGATTTTTTTTTCATTCTTGACTGTATTCTGTTGCTAGTACACAAATACTAGCCTGAGGTAAAAGCAAAGGGAGGAAAGATAAAAAATATTTTTGGAGATCATGTGCTGATGAATGGTTTTTTGCACAAAGTTTTAGTCATAGGAATGAAATGCATCTTAAGATTAGAGGAACACAAAACCTCCCAGACTTGTGCAATTCGACCAAGGACAAATTTAATGTTAAAACTAAATGCGTCTTACTTGAAAAATATTAAGCACTCTAATATAGTGAAGTTAATGGACTTAATCGTATTAAAAAAAAAAAAAAGAAGAAAAAGAAATTAGTAGTAGGGAATCAAGCCAAATCCTGTCTTCAGCTGTGGCAACAGTGGCAAACTACTGTAGCTAGGAGTAGAGTTTGGTTTATGGGAGAATTTTGTAATGTGAACAGGATTAACATTGGCAGAAAGCAATCACACAACAGCGTGGAAATTTTCTGTAACTGTTACATTGGTGTAACAGAACATTAGTGTTCTGCTATTGGATACAGCAGACTACATCTAAAAGATTCTCACTCTTCTAGTACTTAATTCTTTTAGGTTTTAGTTACAGGAGATTTTTAGTACATTCCCAGCGATGAGCACTTCCAAGATACAGATGTAACTTCTTAAGTGGCAGTCATTGATTTTTGCTGCCTCCTGTACTCAGAGGAGGAGGATTATATGCTTAATTTATAGGGCTACTTCACTTCCTCCCCTGACTCAATTTAAATGGCATGTTAGCTGTAGGAATCCATTCTCCAAGGCAGGATCCTCCTGTTTCTGGACAGCAGCTGAATACTGATATCAGACAGGCCTAACAGTACCTTCTGGTCCTTCGGAGTTTCCTGACTTGCCCTTAAGGCAGATTATTTCTGTGTGTGAAGGGCTAATGGCAAGACAGACAAACAAATACCTATCATTATCCTTCTCTGTTTTCAAAGCCTTTTAAAATATAACATGCACTGGCTATAGCCTCACATTATCTTGCCCTTTCTGTAGAAAACCTACAATACATCCCACCTGTAATTGAGGCATCTTATTTTCTCATATATAATTTGAAACTTGACTACGTTAAAAAAAAACCAAAACAAACTAAACCAGACAACAACAGAACTCTTGTTATGTGTCTGTATATCACGGTGCACTAGATTTGATAAAATTCCCAGTGACTCTGTTCTCCCCAAGGCTTACAGCCATAGTCTTTGCTGTAAATTGACCCTTTCCACATCTGTCCAGCATGTGAGCTGTGCAAAGACTCAATGTTTTTAAGGCCCTATAACAGAAGGTGAGTTTCACCAGCCTCAGATAAATCAGAGTTTCAACTGCTTGTGCTCTTTATGACTGCAGACTTTTTTAAGCAGGTCAGTTCTGTTCTTTGGCGTTTTCTGGTGGTAGTTTTTATTTCATTTCATTCAGTAAATAAGTGTACTAGTAAAGCTATGATTTTAGTAACACACGATAGACAAAAGAAGGCTTGTGTTACAGCTCTGCTATTTGTACTTAATAACTCAGGCTTACGAACCACATTCCTTGGATGTCTTCATAAATTGTCAATTAAGTACTAAATCAATGTTAAAATAATGCAGTAATTTCAAACTACTCAGCTACACAGGTATATGTCTCTTCCTTTCATATTTGCTTGCTTTGTTACATTGCCATGAACATGGTGATTTTGATTGAGGCAAACAGGTGGCAGGCACCCACCTCCCAAAGCAAATCTTTGGGAAAGATTAGTGAGGCATTGGAACAGGCTCCCCAGAGAGGTGGTTGAGTCGTCGTCCCTGGAGATCTTCAAAAAACGCATAGATGCGGCACTCCAGGACATGATCTAGTAGGCATGGTGGTGTTTGGTTGACGGTTGGACTTGATGATCTCAGAGGTCCTTTCCAACCTTAGTGATTCTATGATTCTATGATTTTCTCCCATGTTTTTCATTCCTCCATTGCTTTGGTAAAACAAAATATATATGCTGGACAAAAACCAAAGGAAATCTTATCTGCAGGGACCTATGGCTAGTTGGCAGAATCCCTAATCAGTCACTAGTCTTTGATTTGCTCCAATTATGCCTCCTTATTTAGCTGGAATGGCTTACTTTGAAAATGATTGATGTGTACAAATGTATATATTCAAATGAAGCAAATATGCTTGTTGAAGTATTTTCAGTTAGATATGCCAGACTTTTTATCTTCCTTTAAAAAAAAAAAGGTTGTGCACTTTTATGTATTCTGTTTATTTGCTGCAACATCTTATTCTGAACGTGGTTTCTCCTCCTTGACTGAGGAATTAAGTGAGTTTATGTCAAAGTTTGTGGAGTGCCTTCTGGCCTTGTGCAATGAAAGCTTGATATATAGACATCTTTTGTATTGCTAATTTTTAAATTATTATTAATGTTAGTACTTTACAGAGCTTGCTCTGAAGCATTTAATCTGGCCATGAACAGTATGTATGCATGTTAGGAGATCATTCCTAAGCTGATCTGCTTATTGTCTAAACAAATAGACGAGGGAAGAGATAATGGATGTACTGGCATTCTTATTTTACAGTAGGGAACCGTAGTACACAGCAATTGAAGAACCTGCCCAGCCTTGTCAGAGCCCTGCTAATAGTGCTCATAATTTGAACTCGGATCCCACAGACCAATACAGTATCTTAACCAGGCGGCCAGTCAGGAGATCACACACACACCAGATCTAAGTCATTACAGATGCTTAACTGCAACATAAGCAGGTGGTAAGCGCCCTTTCTGAATACGGATGCTTTACTGAACTACAGCCTCTGTAAGTATCAGGCTCTGTGTCCTTTCTCTGGGACATTTGTTTTGAGATAGCAGTCTGGTTTTGATCTATATTTTGGGCTTGATACAAAGCCCAATAAAGTTAGTGGAAACCTTTCCAAGGACTTCACAGCTCTTCGGTGTTTAGTCTCAACACACTCAGAGCAGATCTTTGCAGTAGTCTGCATATTACTAATATATTTGGAATAAAAATAGTGAATGCCTCTAAAACTCTAAAACAAGTGACTTTTTTTGATGGGTGCCAACAAAAATGTCCTAAATTGGGAGGGGAAAAAAAAAAAGGTGTGTGAAAGTACAAAGAAAGAAGACTCCATATGGTCATATGACAGGTGTTTAGCTGAAACAGAGGGTGCTGCAGAGAAATAGCAGCGTTGTTGCCTGTGCCCTTGAGAAAAAAGTCGAAGTTTCAGGAGAGGCCAAGCAACTTACTAGCAGTGTTTCTGCCTGGATTAGTGTGATGTCAGAACAGTGCAATGCCTCTCAGTGTCATAAAGCCAGCATTTTTGAAATGAACTGCTGTTGGCCTTGAAAGAAATAGAAGGTATATTTAAAAAAGGCACTACATAGCAAATGTAGTATTATTATTTTGTATAGATCTTTTTTTTTTTTTCCCTGAGGAAATTTTGCATTTTAAAATTAAGCTTCAGGGGCAGGGGAAGAAGACAAATTGGCATTGTGAGGTTGTGTTTCTTATCCCTAGATAAGACAAATTAAATGCACCAATAAGGTATTTTTCCCTATCTGCTAGCTTTGCTTCAGCATTGGAAGCCTAAGCTAAATTGGTTTTGATTAATGCAATAACAAATAAAAAATCATTGTTCTGATTATGCTGCCTGAGACAGAATAACCAATACGATCCATCTGATCTACCTTTGATGATATATATCTGAGTGTTAAGTTGTAAGCTAGTCCTGTATGTGCTGTATGTAGTAACCAGGCAAAAACAAGAACTCAAAAAATGTCGTCCTAACCCGAGGAAGGTGAATTGACTGACTGACTGCACATACTTCTCTTTCTTTCCATTCCCTGTGGAAGGGACTCTGCTAACTAACTTAGACTAGACACTGATTTTTAGAGCACTGTAATAATGTAAAAGTAATTATCTGCTGCTCAAATGCTCTAAATTTAGTAAATTTGCACAAATAACAAAGTATGACAAAAAGCTGACCAGAACTGAATATTTAGTAATTCATTTGAACATAGAACACTACCCCACTTAAAGCATGGTGTATATATTCAGTTATATGTAGAAAATCGATTTCCATAGTGATCAGACATGCAGAATGGTAATTTCTGAAAATTCAGAATCCTGGCCATGTAGAAATGCTTCTGCATGACTGCTGCAATTATTTGAACCACATGATCAGGAGGAATTATTTTTTGTTCGTGACAGTCTACGATCTCTTAATGTCACAAGAGATATTTTGACATTTCAGATTTAGTGATTAGTAAGATATCTTTTTGTGGGAATTATTCTCCCTTCTGGGACTTTTTAAGTCACCTCAGGCTGATATGTCATCTATTACTTGTAAAGACACTGTTGAAGTAAAGTTTGGACCTAAATTGCATGATGCAAAACCATCAAAATATATTACCAGTAGTGTGTAGACTACTGCTTTTTCCACATTAAGCCTCCTTGGCCTGTACTGTTATGACTGATCAAAAACTGGAGAAAAATATTAATAGGAAATGAAAGCGTGTATAAATGGCTTTATTGTCATTGTAATCTGAATGTTCTTTTTCTTTATTCTGTAGCTTCTTTTGGTTTTCAGTATGATGCTGTAGCCTGTGTATGCAAGCATGTCTTAGTAGCTGAATGGCACAGGGCAGCATTTGTAAGGCAAGACTTTATTATTGGTATCTGGTTTTTGCCTTTGTTACAAAATTCCTGTGTATGTTAGACAAGCTTATTAAGACCAAATTGCTTATTTTTTGCATATGCTGTTTAACAATTATTCAAAGAAAAGCCATCTGACTCTCTATTTTAACAAGATTCTCCCACCCCTAATTCACATTGGAAGAATTTTATTCTGTTAGGTAGACATGCTCATTTTAATGGACCTCCTTCAGAGTACTGCACAGTGTGAGCAGGGACGGCAGGTCTCCCAACACAAGGGTAAAGGTTGTAGCTGCTAATTGTACTTCAAAGGATGCTAACAGAGTTCTGCTTAGAGACAGAGGGTAAACTTTTCATCTTGGATTCGACAAGGATAAGAATATCTTACCTCAGGATATAAGCCATGTCTGGAAAACTGCTGTTGCTATGTGTATTAATATCAATAATTTAAATCTTTGGTCATTCCAAATAAAACCAGCCAAGTTAAAAAAATGTAATAACTATGACCACTAAACACACAGAAATTTTTACTTGAGGAATGTGTTCAAGGGTCATCCACTAGCATATTGCTTGACTTCTTTTGAGACTCTATAAGCTCTTTAAGCCTTAGTTTTCCCATTTGCATGTCAGGCATAACAATGATTGATCTCTTTCCCATTGGCATAGCAAAAGTTAATATTTAAAGGTGTTTAAAAATTGTTCAGTAAAAACAACAGATGTATTCATTACAAATCCTTCTTAGTCACTGGTACAGTCCATAAATAAACAGCCTTTAGGGCCAGAATTTTGAGCACAGCTTTGTTAGAGGATGGGAAAAAAGGGGGGCTTCTTTGTCATGCAATTAAAATAAAAATTATACTGGGTTGCTTGCCTTCCCGCTTCAGAGGCTCTAAATAGCTGTTCTTTTCATGAATGCTTTGTTGGTTATGGGTTTATATTACACACATGAAGGTAGCTGCAAGTATTAGAATGTGTCTTGCCAGGGAATTATGCATAGGACCATGCACATCTGTTCTGCTTCTCAGAATATTTACATTCATTGAAGGCTTACTCAAGTTCCTTTTTCAGTATTAGCACACTGCATGGACAGTATGGATGTTTTTTAATTGTTTTTTTTTTTTTTAAATTAGCTTCTCTGCAAGTTGGGAAGACTAACCAGAGTTGAACTGAAATATATTAGATATTTGGTAACTTTGAGGGTTAATATCCATCAGTGCTTTTAAACCCAAAGGTTTAAGGAATTTTGTATTTAATTCCTTTTTCCTTGGTATTTTATCTTTACATTTAGGCTGCTTCTGTAATAAAATACTGAATTTAAATGTCTCCAGCTAAATTTACTTGCATGTGATTTTTTTTCTGTAAGAGAAACAAGAATCCTCTCAACAAGAAGTAGAGCACTTGTTCATACTTTACATGTTTCATAAATGCAGTTTATTGTCTTACACTTTCTCTGTCAATCCTCATAAGCACTGAATTTATCATTTGAGTTTTAAGCACACAAAAAATGATCTTGTTTTATTTTGTTCGTATCACCTCTGATGGTATTATTCATTAAAAAAACAAGAACGTAATACCACTGCAGTACAACCAATACTGGAAATTCAGGGTTTTGTTCAACTTCTAAAGGGTTAATTTTCCTTGGGAAAAATTGGTAATTTTGTGTGTATCTTCTAATTTTTTTTTTTTTTTTTTTTTTTAAAGGGTNTTTTTTTTTTTTTTTTAAAGAGCTGGATTAACTGTAGAAAGTATCTTCCAGAATTGGCTTGACACTTCTGGAATACCAAAGGTAAATACAAAATACTGGTTCCCAGTTCTTTCTAACATCTTGCATTTCTCATTACATTACATGTTATTTAAATCATTATGTGAATTTATAACAGGTATGGTTTTTAAATAAACAGTTTTGATGATGACTGCTTTCCACATCTTTATATGGGTTTGGCTTAAATCGGTAGCAGGATCTTGCTTCTACTATCGTCTCAACAAACCTGCCAAAGGTCAAATTTTACAGAACTTACCTTCTTACTTAATGTTGTAGCTGTACAAAAATATGCTTTACAGTGTAGTGGTGGACTCCACTAAGTGTAAGGAGCGTTGTTCACAGATGTCAATATATGAATTACTTGAAAGCCGTACTGACAGCAGTAGCTAAATGTTACGTTATTTTACTTTGATATTTTGTGAGTATTATCACTTGCTTAATAATCTGTTGCATGGGTAACACATTTCATTGGTGTTCCAGCTCCACTGCAGTTGATGATGAGTATTATTTTCTGCTTTTAATACTAAAAGCTTTTAATATTAACATTTTAAATTCTGTGAACTGAAAACGCTTAGTTTTGTCTGTGCTGTGTGAAGGCTCTGATTATTTGTTTTGACCCAAAACTGGGATTAGCAGAAGAAAGATACCCCTGTATAAATCTTCCTAAAAACTAGTTTTGTACAAAGTATGTTTTTATTATACACCTGCAGCTCACTTTCTAACTGATTTCTTGTAAGCTGGCATCCCCTAGGTTGCTTGGGTTTCATCTTATCTGGTGCTTGCATTTGTTTCCAGTTTGCGTTAGCATTTAAAAACATTTAGCATTTGTAAGTCCTGGTTTGTATGTGCAAAAGTGAAGGTACTTAGGCAGTATGACTGAGCTTCTGAGCAGTGAGCCTGTTTGCAGGTAGAGTTGTCAAAATAGCTGGAGAGCTCAAAATGATAAGTTTAACCTGAGCTCTATCCAAACACTGAGGTTGAGCTCTTCCCTTGACAGCTCTAGAGACGTGCCTATCTACTGTTATCTGTGTGCTGGAGAAGGCTCTTTGGGAAGTTCTGCCCTGAGATCAAAATGTTCAAAGTCTAATATTTGAAGATGCTATAAAGTCAAGACAGAGTTTGTTTTTTGCTGTAAAGTTATTGAAAATAAAATTAGCTTTAATTGGAAGGGAGAAAAGGAATGGACAGCAGCTATCATCATGCATCTTCATGTTCAGTCATTTTTTGAAAAAGGACCTTGATTTTAGTGCTCTGTTTTGATCAAAGTTTTGTTCCTGATAGAACATGCAATACATTGTAGAACAGCTGCTTCAAGCACAGGGGAGAAACTGATGTTGCACAGCTGTAGTTGTAAGATGCTGAACTGGCTGCCTGAACTGTTTTCTGGCATTTTACTTATATGTATCTCTTTGAGGATGCACCTTATTAGTGTCCCAGAATCAACTCTAAAATCATAAATAAGGCAGATAGGAGCAAACTAAAGAATTGAAAATGGTTTTGGTTAATGTGAAAACTGAGGTCTGTTTTCCTGAGTTTGTGCCATAAGTTGTTCAGAATGAATTCTGAGTAGTTTCATTATACCAAGCAAGTATCTATTGGTTGTGTAAGCAAAACATGTGGCTTTCTCCACATCCAGCAGGCTTGTAAATCATTGTAAATTTTCTTTAAAGACCAAAGAGATTTCCCCGATAGTTTGGCTGTTTTGTATAAACAATGTCAACAGGAATGGTACTGATTTAGTATGTTGCTCCTTCTGAGAACCAGCATGCTGACCTCTTCCCGGTCTCCCCTCAATAACCATTTTCATGATTTACCCTTCTTGCCTTCAGCATTTCTCAGGCTCTTGTGGGAACTGTTTTCCACTTTATTGAGAGAACTGGAGTTGTCATTCAGTGAATAGGAAACCTTGTTTCCTTTGTGCTTTATTAAATCATTTGAGGAGCCCTTATTCCTGAAATCGAGGCTGTGGAGATTGCTTAGTAGCTCTCCATGCATTAGTGTCTATAATCTAAATATAACTGTATTTACTGGATACAGAACTATACTTCTACTCGTTTGCTGTACAGGAGCTGATATTGAAACCCCCTTAAAAATTGTTTAGATTATCTTTTTTTCAGCAAACTATTAACTTGGGTAACATGATGAATCTATGTGAAGGCACATGAACCACCTCCTTACATGCAGGTGAACTACTGTCGTGGTTCGGCCCCA
>VWZZ01006556.1:102238-117799 GCA_013399095.1 Psophia crepitans | reverse complement strand
GGTGGGGCCTTTCTGCTTTGGGGGTCTGCTCTGGTGCTGGGCAGAGTGGTCGTGTTGCCTGACTTAGAGACAGACCTGCGGTTAAGCTGGCCTAAAGATCAGCTGTCTTGGTAGGACACCCAGCCAAGGCTGGGATCGCTGCTGACTGCAGCAACACGCACCCCAATGCTGCTGATGTATAGCTCCGGGATCCCCAACACCGCTCACCGTCCAGCTGCGTCCCGGTTCCCACTATCTGCCTCAGTTTCCCCCGCTGCGAGGGAATAATGATCCTGGCTGCCTCATCAGTGTGTCTGGCTGAGGGAGGGAGAAGCGATGCGAAGGAGCCAGGTGCTGCTCCGAAGTCTGCTTCCCACCCCCGGTTATTAGGGTTTCTTTTCCCGTCCTTATTCAAGGACGTTTGACACAAATCCTGCCAAACGCTGGTACCTGCTGAGCGCCACGGTTTAAAGATTTGCCAGGCTTTCATGCCAATTATAGAAACTTGTTGCTAGGTGGTGGGGTTTTTTTTGTTTTATTTTTTGTTTGTTTTTTTTTTTTTCCTGTGCAGCAAGCGTGTGTTTGCAAGCCCTGGATAAATAAACAGAGTGCTGCTTGAGGATTGCTGCACCGGGGGATTTAAAGAGAAATAGCCCCAGTGCAGGCAGTGGTGCTGCTCGCCCCACCGAGGTGGGGCCCATTCTCCTATGGGTCTTTTTAAACTCCCTCCATCCTACTGTTGTTTTTTCTGGCAGCGTCTGGCCCGTGATGATGGGTTTTGTAAAGCCACGTTCTCACAGCTGGGTTTGTCCCCCCTCCTGCTGTGGCCACCACTGGGTTCTCCAGCCCCGTGGTTATGTGGGGCTGGAGAAGCTGAGCTGGAGCTATGGGGCCTGGCTGTGGTGTGGGGCAGCCAGATTTGTTCAGGGGGGAGCTGGTATGGTGGGGGGAGCGGGGGCTGCGAGCGCAGCGGGACGTGGGGGGCAGTTAGCTTGAGGGCCAGCCCTGCTGCTGGCCAGCTGGTCCCCGGTGCTCCCTGGTGCCTGTTCCGGGGCCGGCTCTTGCTACACCCGCTGTGGTAGCGAGGCTCATGGGGCGTGGGCCTGTCTGCGTACCCCCAAAAGCAGGGCCAGAACTAATCCGTCCCTGCGATTTCCCTGGAGACAGATTTCTCCTGGCCAGCTCTTAGTCCCTTTGCCAGGGAAAGGCTCGTTAGCCTGGGCTTTGTTGGAGGGCAGCCCCTCTGTAAGGAGGGGGAAGAAACTGGGTCCCTTTTTCCCTGCTGCAAAAGAGAGGATGCTGACACCAACACCGCCCTGGGCAGCACGAGTGTTGCAGGGGTGCAGGGAGGCTGTTCCCGGGGTCCTGACGGCTGTAATAACTGCTGCCTCCCTCGCTGCAGCCCTGGAGCCGTCCTTTCCCAAGCTCGCGCCTTTCGGCTTTCAACTACAAAGCAGGAAAAGCTGGCACGAGCTGCCAGGATCACGGCGGTGCCCAGCAAATCTATGCTGACACGTCTGCAGTGGGTAACAGCATGTGGCTGGCTCGTGTTGACACTCCCTGATTAGATGGGGAGGGGAAAGCTGCCATTAGCCTTCTGTCCTTGAGCTGAGACGCTTTTGGCCGAGGCCAAGGCCTTCGAGCGAGACCCAGGGAGTCTTGTGCTCCCGCGGTCGGGATCTGATGACGGCTGCTGCTCGTCTTTGGGGCAGCAACTTCCCAAATGGCTGCTGCCCCCTCTTGCATCTGGGTGCTCTGACCTACTTTACAGCCCGTGTCGCAGCCCGGGGCTTGCTTTTGGGAGGTGGTTCCTGCGCTCTGCCATAGTTCAAATGGTCAATTAAAGGCTTGACTGAGCAGATAGGACGGGCAGAGCCCCTCCAGCGCCCACAGGCTGGTGCTGGCAGGCAGCCGGCGACAGGGAGGGCCAGACGTGCAGGGCTGCTCCCAGCTCAGGGGGGCTGTCTGCCCAGAATTCTGCCCCAGGTGCCGAAGCAGAAGTCACTTGGTGAAGGATGGGCAGGACGTGGGAGGGAGGGGAACGTGTTTGGAGAGCAGCAGGCGCTGTTTCGGGGCCAGGGTGCCTGGGGAGAGCGAAGTTAGCAGGAGGCTGCTTGCGCTGCCTGAATTATTTACCGGCTTTTGTTGCCAGGGATTAGAAAGTTGTGGGATTCGGCTGATTTTGGAGAGGAGTGGTGCAGAGTCGTCGTGCTTAGCATGATATGTTTTTGTCACCTTGCCCGTGGGACGAGGGCAGAGCGTGTGTGTCCGCGTGTCCCCACCCCGTGTACGCGCTGACCTGGGACCTCCCGGCCCCTCTCCTTTGCTTGCAGAGGCTCTTCTGGAGCAAGCCATGATCGGGCCGTCACCGAACCCTCTCATCTTGTCCTACCTGAAGTACGCTATCAGCTCGCAGGTAACGATGCTCCCTGCGCTGCCTCGTGCCGCTGACACTGCTGGGTGTCACCTGGTGGGCAAAGAAACCGGGGCGTGGAGTCGGTGGCAGGGCAGGCACCCCCCATCTGTGCTTCTCCTGGGCTTGGGCGGGTGGTGGAGGGCCAACGTGTGCCCGAAGCTGGGATGTTTCTGTAAACACCCTCTGCCCGTTGCCTGGCTGCACGCGGGGTGGGAATCCTTGCCCTCCGAGAGCCTCCACGCTTGCTGTGAGCTTTGCGCTTTCTTAGCGCGGCGTTTAATATCGCCTAAAGTTTGCGTGAAACCGATCGGCGATCACCTAAAACTGTCTGTTTGGGTTTGTGCCGGGTCAGCGCCCCGGCTCCGTCTGCGGTGACAGGCAGCGGGGCTGTGCCCTGACCTTGCCGTTCCTCAGCAACGAGCACCGCGCTGGCAGACATCGCCCGCTAACCCGCTGCCGCACCGGGTTTGTTTTGGTTTTGTTTTTCGTTCATAGATGGTGTCTTATTCCACGGTCCTGACAGCCATCAGCAAGGTACGGCTCTGACAGGTGCTGTCTGAGGTTTTTCTCATTACCTGTGACCCACGTATCCATTTCCCTCCCCACGACTCTCACCAAATATAGGTCAAGTGGAAAACGACAGCCTCTGCTGAGTCAGCAGCGGTCAGGCAGTGCAGATTAGTGCCCAAGTCCTTCCGTGTCCCGCTGGGGACAGGCTGCTGCCACGCCTGGGGGGTCCCACTCTGGTTTTTGGGGATGGCTGCGGGTGCGAAAGCCTCGTCCCTCCGTCATGTGGGGCCCTGGCAGGCTCCTGCCCCGCAGCGCCCTGTGTGTACGCCACGCCCCGGCTGCTGGAAACCACATCCTTCTGCGGCCGTCGGCGCTGGCAGCGTCGTGGGGATCCGGAGCCGGCGGTGGAAAAGCAGAGCAGCTCAGGAGGGAGTGCTGCCAGCACCTGAGCCACGGGGCTGCAGCCACCCGCCCTGCTCAGCCGGCTGGCTTCCCACGGGTGCTCGGTGGCCCCGTGCTGCTTTGATGGGGATGAGCCCTCTGTGGCCGCCTCTGCTCGGCGTTTGGTGCTGCTCTGCGGGGAGCGATAGCCCCTCGCAGGCTGCGTCAGGCCCCCCCCCGCCCCCCTAGGCACTAGCCTTGTCAGGGCTCTGATATGAAGGACGAATAATTTAACGGAGAATAGTTTATTTCCTCCCATCTCCTTGGGGTTACTGGGGGGCAGGAGGAGAAAGGCGCTGGCAGCCACACGGTGCCGGTGTTGTTTTGGGGTGGTGTGTAGGCTGAGCTTGGAGCTGTGCTGTAAACGTGCCGCAAAGCCCCGGCGAGGGTGGGGACCCCTCCAGCAGGGCTTAGCACCCATCTGGGGTGGTGGGCGCGTAGAGCCAGCGTACGGCCGGCTGACACCCAGCGCGGTGCTGTGTCTGCTCCAGACGGCACAGGCTCATCGCCGTTCCCCTGGCTGTGCGTTGCTGCCCGTTCCGGCAGGGTGGGCAGAGAGCTGACCTTGACAGCCGAGGCTTCCTCCTTCAGATCAGCGTGGGCCGAGAGCAGACCTGCGGGCTAGCTCCGGCCCGGCGGGGTGGCCCCATCTGCTCTGCGAGGAGGCGGGGAGCCACGCTTCTGCTGCCCACCGCCCTCCCGGCCCCGCGGCCAGCCGGGCTGTTAGCGTGCGTTGCCAGCCCCACCGAGCCGGGGGTGGGCACGCGGGCTGGCGCCAAGCCACCGCTGCGTCAAGGCAGCCGGCAGGGACCGGAGCTCAGGCCCCTGCCTCCGTCTGGGGGATGCTGCCGAGCAAACCCAGCCTCGTCCCGGCTGCCCTGGCCCGGTTTGCCTCCCGTAACCCTGGGAGGGCACGAACCAGCCGTCAGAGAGCCCTGACCTAGTTCTCATTCAAGTAGCTGCTGGGCAGCTGCCAGGGCGAGCATCCTGCGGCCAGCAGCGCCCGGCCCAGCCCGTGCAGGAAGGGATTGAGTTTGGTTTTGGAGCTGCTGGAGCCCAGCAGCCCCCATTTGAAATCCCTCCTTGTTCCCCCGCTCTAGTTTGATGACTTCTCCCGGGACCTGTGTGTCCAGTCACTCTTGGAGATCATGGACATGTTCTGCGACCGCCTCAGGTACGGTGTGTGCCGCCTCGGCCCCAGGCTGTACCGTGGGCAGTGCCGGGAGCTGGTGGGGCCTGGCTGAGCCCGGGGTACTCGGCCTGGCAGAGACAGCCAGGTTCTCCCTCCAACTCCAGGTCTGTTGCTGGCCCCCTCTGGCTGCCCTGGGCTGGGCTGCTGTGCAAATGCCAGCGTGGGGAGAGCAGAGGGACTCTAAAACCACACCAGCCTTGTGGGAAGCTGCAAGAAACCCACCTATTCTGGGATAGACATCTCCGTCGTGATATTCCTGCCCAGCTCAGGTCAATAGGGGTGGGCGTAAGCTCTGTGGCCTGAGTGTGTTTGTCTCCTCGGAGCGTTTAATTTCTCTTGTGTGGCCTCTGCAGCTTCCCAGGGCTCCGGCTACGTGTCCCCGTCTGCCAGCGCTCGCAGTCCTGCCTGCGCTGCCCCAGGCGCTCCAGGCAGCTGCCTTGTTTTGCTTCGTGCTCTTCCGTTGGTGTTGCAGGACCCAGGGGAGTCCAGACAATTCAGGCCACAAAAACTTTTTTAGAAAGCTCAGAAATCTTCCTGTTAACCCCTGACAGCCTCTTCTGGCAGGCCGGAGCAGAGAGCGTGCAGCAAGGGGTGGCGGGAGGAGGAGGAGGAAGGCTGAAGGTAGCAGCTCTTCAATTACATGAAATGAAGCAGCAGCAATGAATATGCATCAGTCACGGATGTTGACAAGGAGCTGTTGCTGGCCAACTGCAGAGCCGGCTACTTAATCCAGTCCCTGTCTAATCTGATCCTCTGCTTAATTTGATCAAAACTTCTGGCCCCGATGATTTGTGCATCAGGAAGGGAAGCGTTCACCTCTCGCAGCACATTGATCAATGCTGAGCCTCTCTTAGCAAGATAATTTGATTAAAGGCTTGGAAAGTTTCCCTGTAGTAGAGTGGCCAGAGGGGAGGCTGCACTGGGGAGACTTTTATTTCCCCTGGCACGGTGGGGATGCTGCTGGGCTGAGTGTTTGGGGTGTGTGGCAGAGGAGCTGGTGGGCAGGCTGGGCTGGGAATACAGGATGCGGGTTTGGATTCCCCAGCTGGCCCTGTTTCTGTACCTCGGTTTCCCTGGGGGCAGTAGCCCCCAGTGAGCACGGTTCCGTTTCTCTTCCCCTTCCCAGCTGCCACGGCAAAGCAGAGGAGTGCATCGGCCTCTGCCGGGCGCTGATGAGTGCCCTGAACTGGCTCCTGCGCTGCGCGGCCTTCTACGCCGAGAAGGTGAAGGAGACGCTGGAGCAGGCGGCTGCTGAGAGCCAGCTGAAGATGTGTCTGGAGCGGCTGGAGAAGATGCTCAGCAGCACCAAGAACCGTGCCCTGATCCACATTGCGAAGCTGGAGGAGACGTGTATGTCGCTGCCCCTGCCTTGCCCTGCGGCACACTGTACCCTTGGCCGCTGCCAGGGCTTCCTCCTAGTCGCGGCTGGCCCTGGGGAGATGTCATTGCCACCTCTCCCTTCCCCCTGCCCGGCTCCTGCCGCATTGTCCCCGTGGCTCCAAGCCCATCCATCTTCCAGCCCTGTTGCTGTAACTGTCTCCTCCCTGGCTCTGTGCCACCCTCTGCCCCCTCCCCTCCGTGCTGCCTTTGGAAGAGGAGCAGAATTAATGTGAAGGCTGCGTGAGCTGTTCCTGGGCGCGCAGCGGGTCCTGCGCTCCGCCAGTGTGCCTGGCACAGCCCTGGACCTTCAGTTGGTGTCCGCGTCTGGCCAGGAGGCTCTGCCAGGCCGAGCCCAGAGCAGGAGCTGCTGGGTGGCACGCAGACCCTCGGCTTGGCTTCGCAGAGGTGTGCTGACTTCTGCTCTCCACCGGGCCCAGTGGGAAGCCCCAGCCTCCACAGGTCCTCTGTGCTGCCACGGGCCTTGGGGCCAGCCTGCCTGGCTTCTCGGTGTGTCACTGTTCCCCCCCCGACTGCCTGCCCTCCCTCCCCAGCTTCCTGGAGCGCTGTGGAGCAGTCCCTCGTCAAGCTGGGGGAGAACCTGAACAACCTCAGCAACTCCCCGCTGCGAAGCCAGGCTGACAACTGTGTCTCCCTCATCAAAAGGTATCTTTGTACTGCTGTCTCTGCAGGCTCGGAGGGTAAAACGGGCCTGAGCCCTGCTCTGGGGGCTGGGAGACTCCGGCCTCCCCCCACACTGGCTCCCTGCTTGCCTGTCCCTTCCCAGCTTGGAGCCTCGCGCTGGCAGTGGGCTGGGGCTGGTGAGAGGCCATGGGGTAGGGGAGGGTGCAGGGCTAGTGGTGACTTGCTGTGGAGGAGTCTTGCCCAGAGGTCGCTCCTCTGGTGGCCCTGGGGCCTCTCGCCATCCCTCAGCTGCTCTGGCCCCACCAGGGCTGCCCTCCCTGCTCTGGATCCCCCTGGAGCTGCTCCCAGGGCCCAGGCTGTGCCCAGAGGCTCCTCTGCAGGGCACAGGAGCGACGAGCTGTCCTGCCTCGGAGAGATGCAGGACAGCAAACGTCAGGGGCTTGGCTGGGAAGGGAGGGTGGGACAGGAGGAGCAAGGATGCATCCCTGCGAGGCTCCAGTGACGCTGTGCTGTCCTCTCCCACCCAGCATCCCCACCATGCTCTCGGTCCACTCGGAGCAGCTGAACAAGACCGGCTTCCCCACTGTGCACGCCGTGGTGCTGCTGGAGGGGACCATGAACCTCACAGGAGAGACCCAGCCGCTGGTGGAGCAGCTGATGATGGTGAAGAGGATGCAGGTGCAGAAGTGGCATCTTGTTCTCCCTCTCAGGGTGGCTGGTGTGGGAGCAGGGTCTCCCTGTGCGCTGCTGGGTACCTCCCTGTGCTGATCCTGGTCCAAGGGTGTGGGCGCAGCTGCAGGAAGCAGCGTGAGCCCGTCAACACCTTCACAGGGGGTTCAGGGTTTGGCTGTGGGTAGGGGAGGTGCTTTATTGCCCTTTCAGCACTGGGGGGGTTTGTCTGTGTGCCCTGCAGCGCATCCCCTCCCCGCTCTTCGTGCTGGAGATCTGGAAGGCCTGTTTTGTGGGCCTCATCGAGTCCCCGGAGGGCACAGAGGAGCTGAAGTGGACAGCCTTCACCTTCCTGAAGGTACCCAGCCCTGCCACGAGCGCCGTGCTCCGAGCCCCGGGCTTGCTGCTGCCTTTTCCCTGTACGCCTGGCCCTTGCTGAGCACTGAACCCTGGTAGAGCAATTGGTTCTCCCCTCCCCCAGCGTGCCCCTTGGGGTCCTCCTGCACCCTGGCTGAGCCTGCAGCAGCCCTCCTGCAACCCACTGAGCATCAGCTTTGCTGTCCAGGGTCTCTTTTTTTTCCAGCCCAACCCTGCTTTGTTTTGCAGAGTGGCTTTTCTGGGGTGTTGTGGGGGAAAATCCTGACCTTTGAAGGATGCCACAGCAACCTCGGGGCCTAGACTGCCACAGCTCAGCGCCGGGCAGCCCGGGAGCAGCCTGCTTCACCTCCTTCCTTTGTCCCAGACAAAAGGGATCGGCGTGTAATCTCAGTCCTGACACACGCTCTGGTTCCTCCGCGCTCTCAGTCCCCTGCCTGGCTGTCGAGAGGTGGCCGTGCCCTGTGGCGGTGGCGGGACCCTGCGGAGGGGAGGCAGGAGCACAAAGTCCCCTGGGTGCGCGGGGCTGCTCCGGTGATGTTCCTGTCCCTGGGTTGGGAGAGCGGCTGCTTGCAGGCGTGTTTCCTGCATGCCTCTGCTGCCTGTGCTGCTGGGAGGTCCTGAGGGTCTGCCTCAGTTGGTCACATCCATGCCCTGTGTCTTTCAGATCCCCCAGGTCCTGGTTAAACTCAAGAAGTATCCCCAAGGGGAGAAGGTGAGTCTTGGGGAGACTGGGTGCATTGTGTGCACAAGCGAGCTGTGTTTGCCACAAGGGTGCTGGTGCCCAGCCGAATGTGTGCAGGGGTGGCTGGGGTAGGAAGTGGTCTGTGTCCCAGCAACCTTCCTCTAACGGGCAAGGGCGGCGTGGGAGGGGAAGGTGGGCTTGTGTTAGCAGTGCTCCGAGCTGAGTGCTTGGCTTTGTGCACGGCAGAACTTCACCGAGGACGTGAACTGTGCCTTCGAGTTCCTGCTGAAGCTGACCCCTCTGCTCGACAAAGCAGATCAGCGATGCAAGTGAGTGCGCGCCGTGTCCGGGGCTGACCTGCAGCGCTGTGAATTCCGTGGCGCTCTGATTCCGGTCCGTGCCGCAACCACCCCATCCTCTCTGTGGGGAGCCGTGGTGCAGGGTGCTGGGGCAGCTGCTGGCAAGGGGGAGTTTTTTAGTTTTTGATTCGATTCCTTCTTCCTGAGGACCTGACGCTGCCAAATGAGCAAGGCAATGAGTGTCTGGCAGCTGATTCACGTGTTGGTGATGCTGTGTGATATCTAAAGCTGCTTTTGGCCCTGCAGCGTCCTCGGAGGTGTGGGAACAGGGCCGGGAGGGCAACCCAGGAGCCCCTCCGCCCCGTGGCACTGCCTGGAGCAGCAGGAATGCTGTCCTTCAGGCTAGCGCTCTCCTCTTTCAGCTGCGACTGCACGAGTCTGCTCCTGCAGGAGTGCAGCAAGCAGGGGCTGCTTTCGGAGGCCAACATGAACAACCTGATTGACAAACGGTACGGCCCCCTCAAAACTCTGGGTAACCATGTGGGGTTGGAGCACCTCGTCTTGGTGTACTTGTGGGGGGAGCGTAAAGGAGCAGCTGCGATGCCGCTGGCTGTCCTGCAGCTGGGACGCAGTGGCCTGGAGGGATGAAGCTTTGCTTTCAGTGACAGATTGAGTACAGTCAAAGTTGTCCTCTCAGAGTGGCAGCTGGTGGTGGCCTGAGGTGGTGGCCTTCCCTTGGGGTGCCCGTGGTGGAGGTGGGTGGGAGGTGGTTGAGCGTGGGGAGAAGTGAGGCAGGGTGACGAATTCCTGCTCACTGGCCCTTTGCGGATCCCTCAGGACGGCCGACAGAGAACACGCTCCGTGCTTGAAATCGGCAGAGAATGCCAACATCCAGCCGAACCCAGGGCTCATCCTGAGGGCCGAGCCGACTGTCACCAACATCCTGAAGGTGAGTCCCCTCCTGTGCCCGTGCTGCGCTGGCTGGTCTCAGCCCCAGAGCCTGTTGTCAGCAGCACCGGTCTTGCCATGCGGCTGGGGTGGTTGGGAGGTGCCTGATCTCCCCCTGCACTGGGGTGGGGGAATCACTCCCTGCCTTGCTGCTCTGCCGTGGAGACCAGGAGCTCCCCTCCTCCTTCCCAGGAAGCCGGGGGAGCTGTCAGGCAGCACGTTGTCAGTGCCAGCAGCCTGAGTCCAGCCAGCTCTGCCCGTCCTGCGCTCAGTCGCCCACCCGTGTGCTTCTTCCCTGGTGCCCTGGGACTCCCTCTGTCCCTGCGTCACTCTGGTTGCCTCTCTGCTGCTGGTGAGCACGAGAGGATGTTTTGCTGCCAGTTGTGCTGCCGTGGTGTGCTGCAGCTCTCCCCTGCGCCGTGCCCTGTGGTGCCTGAAGCATGGGGGGCTCCATCCCCACCCCCAGAGCCCTGTGGGTCCCTGCTCACCGAGGCCTCACGGGACAGCTCTGGCAGCTGATCAACTCTGCCCCCACGGCCTGAGTTTTACTGCTGCTCCGTAGCACACATTCCCCGTGACTTCTCTTTCCTCTGTTTATTTTTTTTTGTAATTTTTATGTCGTAGACCATGGATGCGGATCACTCAAAGTCTCCCGAGGGCTTGCTGGGGGTCTTGGGTCACATGCTGTCTGGGAAGAGCCTGGACTTGCTGCTGGCAGCGGCAGCAGCGACGGGCAAGCTGAAATCCTTTGCTCGGAAGTTCATCAAGTGAGTGGCCACCTGGACAACGCTGTTCCTGGTGACTGATGGGGCTGGGGTGAGCGTGCAGCCCCCCAAGCTCTGCCCCAGACAGCGCTGGATGTGCCTCTGGCCCAGTGTCTGTGCAGCACTGGATCCAGCAGAGCCCGGGGGCGGGCTGAGGTCTCTCAGCACGCCGTCTCCTTTGCCTTTGCGTGAACAGGGCAGAGAATCGCAGTCAGGTTGGTTTAAGGGTACTAAGAGAGCCGAAAGCACCGGCACAGCCTCAGATCCAGGGCGCTTGCTGTGTGTGCCTCCAGTCCCCAGACGCCTGCGTCCTGGTTAGAGCACGTGCGCCAGCACGCGTGGGGCTGCGGGATGTGCCTCCTCGAGCAGGGAGGCCCGAGGCGGGGTGCGTGGCCCCGCCGCGTTCGCTCTGTTTGGGGGTTCGTGCCGCTGCGGCACGGAGAGAGCCGTGCTCAGGCAGCCCCGCGCAGCCGGGCAGAGCCGGCTCTGGCAAGAGAACGCGCTCAGAGGCCGGGCCCGAGTGGGTGTGGGGAAAAGCAGCGTTGCTGGACCTGTTTGGCTGCAGGGGAGCAGAGGCAGAGGGGGGAGGCGGCTCACCCCTGCCCTACCAGAGGGTGTCTGCAGAGCTGGGCCCCGCTTCAGTCCCTGCCCACCCCGCGTCTCCGCGCGGGACACAGAGCTGGGTGCTGGGGTGGGGTCCAGGAGAGGGTCTGCGGGTGGGAACAGTCATGTCCCCCCCCCGTCTCAGGGATGGGGAGAGGCCTGTTTCACGTGATGATAACGCTTCACTGCGGCTCTCTCTGCCCCCTCTAGGCTGAACGAATTCACGAAGCACATCACTGGAGAAGGCTGTAAGTGCGTGCGTATCTGTGTGTGGGGTGGTTTGAGTTGTGCTCCCCCCGCTGCCACGTGCAGGGACGCTGCGGGGCCTGGATGGATTAAGCCGGGACTGGCTGCGGCGCCAGAGTGAGCCGAATTGTTCTGGGCCCGGCTGGGGGCTGCCGGCAGGGAGCCCGGCGCAGGGGCATGCGGCTGGCTGCCAGTGGGGATCCGGGCTCCCGGGCACCCGCTGCCCTCACGTGTGGCACACGCGTGTGTGTCTTGAATGCGGGGTGTTACCTGCTTGCAGGGGAATTGCTGCTTCTCCCCAGCCAGCCCATGGGGCCCCCCGGGGCCGGCCCTGCCCTGGCTCCCTCTCTGGAAGGGGTGATGTGTCAGCACAGAGCCCAAGATAAGGACTCTGACTGCGTTTGCGTGTGATGAAACTTGCTGAGTGTTCTGACCTTCCATGGTGCGGGGGGAGCCCGGGGATGGGCTGGGGCTGCTGAATGGGAGGCCAGAGCTGCTCTGGGGGCTCAGGCAGAGGCAGACGGGGTGGAGGGAGGCGCTTGGCACGTCCCCTGGAGCCCTCGTTTGCACACAAGCGTTTGGGGGTTAAAAAAGCTGCTTGGAGGAAGCGGGGTCCTGGCCCCCGAGCTCGCAGAGCTCCTGCCTGCCTCCCTCCTTGTGCCAAGGTCTTTGTTTCTTCCCCTTCAGCCAAAGGAGCCTCAGTTCGGGCCCTGCTCTTCGACATCTCGTTCCTCATGCTGTGCCACGTGGCCCAGACCTACGGCTCGGAGGTAAGTGTCCTCCGAGGGGATGGGGCTCCGACCTTGCCAGCGCAGCCCCTGCGCCGCAGCCTGCCAGCCTCCTCTAGCGGCCAGCCTGCCGCCACCGTCCCCACCGTCCCCACAGCCACCTCGCCGCCCGGGGTAAAGCACCCGGCGCAGGTAGAAATTCATCCCGGCGGGGTCTGTCAGTGCCGGGCGATGGAGCGGGGCTGGCAGCAGCCTTCCCGAGGGCTTCGGTTGAGCTCCCTTTACAATATCATGGTACTGGTGGGAACGCTGCCTCCACACCCTCGCTGGGCCAGCTCTGATCTCACCGGACTTTTCCCGGTCTTGTCCCTCTGGTTTGGCGCTGGCTGGGTGGGGGTGGGGGGGCTGTGCAGTGAGGCCGAGCATCAGCCCTCCCCGGTGAGAGAAGGAACTTGCAGGCCCCGCTCAGGAAACAGCGCTTTGGTTGCATGAAAATTTTCCAGGTTTCGACATCTGTGTGTGTTGGGAGGCAAAACGATACCGAAACACCGGGAAGGCAGAGAGGGAGTGAAAGGCAGGCGGGGGGGGGGCCTGCCCAGCCAGCCCCGGGGAGGGGGGAGTCCTGGCTGGAGGCAGCCTGGAGCGAACGTGCCCGGGGCTGGCTGATGAGATCTCATCCCCTGGCCCGACCCAGAGTGACTTTCCTGACCAGCTGCTGCTGAACAGATGTGCAAAACTTCTTTTTTTTTTTTTTTTGACAAAAATACTGTCCCTTGGGTGACGGCGGGCTGAAGGGAGGAAGCGACGTGCGGGATTCCCAGCTTGTGTCCCCCCCTTGGGAGCCCTCCCAGCTGGCTGCGAGCTGGGCTGTGTGCCCCAGAGCCATGGGCTGGCCAGCCCCAGCGCTGCGGGCCCTGGGCACAGCTTGGCGGGGGGGTGACAAGTGGCCTTTGCTAGGCAGGACGTGGTGACCCTGCTGCCACACTTGTGGCGCCTCAGGACTGGTCCTGTCCTGGGCATATCCCTGAGGGAAGCCGTTGGAGCACTGCTCAGCCCCCAGTAGGGCACTGGTTTCCAGTCTGTGGGCCCTACTGGGAGCTGAGCAGTGCCTGCCTCTCCGTGCAGGCCACAGGGCGGCGCTGTGCCCCCAGCCATGTTCCCCAGGGTGGGGGGGTCCCTCCCCATGGTGGGGGTCCCCAGCAGCAGGGTCCCTGCAGGATGCAGACCCTGTGCCGGTTCCCTTCCAGGTGATCCTGTCGGAGTCGAGCCCGGCGGGCGAGGTGCCCTTCTTTGAGACCTGGATGCTGACCTGCATGCCCGAGGAGGGGAAGATCCTCAACCCCGACCACCCCTGCTTCCGCCCTGACTCCACCAAGGTGGAGTCCCTGGTTGCCCTCCTCAACAACTCCTCCGAGATGAAACTGGTGTAAGAGCTCAGCCTGCGCTCCCACGCTGCCGGGCCGGGGCAGACCGGGAGGGGAGCAGCCAGCACATCTTACCTGGCCCCGCCGCTGCTCTGAACAAGCCCCCGACGCCTCTCTCTTCCTCGGCAGGCAGATGAAGTGGCACGAGGCGTGTCTGAGCATCTCGGCCGCCATCCTGGAGATCCTCAACGCCTGGGAGAACGGCGTCCTCGCCTTTGAGTCGATCCAGGTGGGCCTGGTGGGAGGATGCTGTGGGGCAGAGCAGGGGCCCCAGCACTGTGCTGTGCCCTGAGGAGGAACCACGGCTTGAGCAGGGCGGGGATCCCCTGTCCTCCTGCCCTGAATGCTCCTGTGGCCACTCTGGAGCGCGCAGGCTCCTTCAGGACTTGAGTGGGGAACTGACATGGCTCCAGCCCTTGATGCTGCTCCGAACCGCCCCGTTGGTGGCAGTGGGGCCAGCCGGGGGCAGGTTCACCCCGTGGAGGAGAGAAGGGCCTGGGCCTTGCAGTCAGGGCTCAGAGCCCTGGGAGGGGATGCTGAGATAAAGCCTGTGCATCCACGTGTCTGTGCTCATCCACTTCTGCTCCCATCTCCTCTCCTAGAAAATCACAGACAACATCAAGGGGAAGGTGTGCAGCATGGCGGTATGCGCGGTGGCCTGGCTGGTGGCCCACGTCCGCATGCTGGGCTTGGACGAGCGAGAGAAGTCCCTGCAGATGATCCGGCAGCTGGCCACCCCCCTGTACGGCGAGAACACGCTCCAGTTCTACAATGAGCGGTGAGCTCCAGTGCGCCAGGCCCCATGCCGTGCCACCTCCTGCCCTTCTTCCACTTCCCAGGGCCTGCCTGACCCCGTCTCTCTCTGCCGCAGCGTGGTGATCATGAGCTCCATCCTGGAGCACATGTGTGCGGACGTCCTGCAGCAGACGGCCACGCAGATCAAGTTCCCCTCCACGGGCATGGACACCATCCCCTACTGGAACCTTCTGCCCCCCAAGAAGCCCATCAAGGAGGTGCTGACGAGCGTGTTCACCAAGGTGCTGGAGAAGGGCTGGGTCGACAGCCACTCCATCCACATCTTCGACACCCTCCTGCACATGGGGGGCGTCTACTGGTTCTGCAACAACCTGGTCAAGGTATGGGGGGCCTTGGTCAAGGAGGGAGGTGGCTGTAACCCCCAGCACCATGGCTGGGTGTCGAGCCTAGCACTGCGGGCTCTAGCCCGTGCCCAGGAATCGTGGTTGTGTCTGGGCTGGCTGCTGTGACAGTCCCAGGTGCTGGAGGTGAGCAGGGCAGGCGCAGCCGTGCCCGCGCCTCCCTCAGCCCTGCCTTCCACCTCGCAGGAGCTGCTGAAGGAGACGCGGAAGGAGCACACGCTGCGGGCTGTGGAGCTGCTCTATGCCATCTTCTGCCTGGACATGCAGCAGCTGACGCTGACCCTGCTGGGCCACATCCTGCCCAACCTGCTCACGGACTCCTCCAAGTGGCACACCCTCATGGACCCCCCGGGAAAGGCACTGGCCAAGTAAGACCCCAGACCTGTGGGCACTGTCTCCTTGAGGGTGGGTGGGCCTGTTTGTGGGGACGGGGAGATGCTTTGTGCTGGGACAGGGGTCCCAGCTGCCCAGTTCCCACTCTGGTCGCAGCACAGTGCCGACAGGAGCAGACATGCTGCTGTCCTGGGCCCGTTCCCTGCTGCCCCTCACTGAGGAGGGACCTTCTGTGTCCCATCCCGGCGCACGCTCTGAGCTCCGCCGCCTTCCCTTGCTCGCACACCATCATCCGGGTGGGCTGGCAGCACCTCGCAGTGTCCCTGCTCTGTCCCCAGGCTCTCCGTCTGGTGTGCCCTGAGCTCCTACTCCTCCCACAACAAGGGCCAGGCATCCGCCAGGCAGAAGAAGAGGCACCGAGAGGATATTGAGGTGCATCCGGTGGGGAGCGGGGTTTGGTTGGAGCCTCTCTGTGCGTAAGAGCCTCTGCGGGAGGTGACGGTAGGAGGAGGAGTGGGGAGCTGAGACCAGACTCCCTACCTGGGTTCTCTGGGCTGTCTAAGGTCCTTTGACCTTAAAATATGGAGTTTTCCCTTCTTGTTTTCTGGGGAAGAGAGGCTGGCCCAGGCTGAGATGCTCTGAGTGACCAGAGATCATAGTCCTGGGCTGTGGGGCTGTGCACAACCCCCAGGGTGGGTCACTGGTCCTGGGGAAGGGGGTCAGGATCCCCCCTCAGAGTGGGGCTGGTGGGGCTGAACCCCTTCTGCCAC
>VWZZ01006556.1:68421-86514 GCA_013399095.1 Psophia crepitans | reverse complement strand
CTTGTCGCCGCGGCGGCGGGACGCGCCCTCCTGCTTCATGGCCGGGCGCGCCGGGCCGGCCGTGACACTGCAACAACCGCGGGGCACGCCGGGAGTCGCCAGGCCCGATCAGCCGCACCGGCCTCACTGCCAGGCCCGCTCGGTCGAATACCGAACGCGACACTGTTCGCTTCTTTCCGCCTACGCCTCGCTCGGGTGTTTTCGACAGGTGCTCGGGTATTTCCGGAAGAAGCTCGGGTATTTCTGGCCGTCGCTCGGCTGTTCCCGCCTCGTTTCCTGGCGCGTGCGCGGACGGGTCCTCGCCTGCCGCGCTGAGGTGAGGTGCGAGGCCCACGGCGCTGCCCGGGAGTGGCCACCGTTCCCCCGCACACCCTGGGTTGGGCTCCCCTCGTAGCTGGTGCCAGGCCCCTTATGCTGGCAGTGCCCCCAGAGCCATGGGCGACCACTCAGGTAAGCAGCGCTGTCCCTTGCTGAGGATGCCCCTTTTCCCCTCAGCCTGAGGGAGCCCCTCAGGGCTGTGGGGAGCTGGGCCTGCGGGCAGGCAGCACGGCCAGGGGACTGAAAATACCCGCAGGATTAAAAAAAATCACCTTTAAGAATCTTCAACTCTTCAGTGAGAAATCATTCTGTTTATTAAAGTGTTCTTAATGTTGCTCTAAAATGCCATCACTTATTTTTTACTGCCGCTGGCGGGGTGTTTGATGGAGGTGCTGTTTTGCTGGGGGTGTGGTGTTAAAACTCTCCGAGATCCCATAGCTTTCCAGCACTGCACCTTGCTGAGCCACACCTGAATCACGGTGATGGGTGACCAGCGTGAGCAAGTTATCGCTGATTTATTTCTTTTTGCTTTATTGATTGCACGAGCAGCTGTGTCCCAGCTTATTTTAAGAAAACCAGGATCGCATGAGGTTCAGCTGGCAAGGTTGTGGTTATTTAGGCTAGTGATTTTTGTCAGCTGGAGCTTTGCATTCGGGGGGGAGGGAGTGGTTGAGGAGGGGGGGGAAATCAATTTTGTATGTGGCTTGTGGCCTCCATAAGGAGTTTTCTTGCCTTAAGCTTGCATTTCCTACTCATCTCAGTGCTGCGCTAAGCATTAATAAGGAATATCTCATCTGTGTAGGCTTAAGGTTTGGAGAGAGAAGCTGGCTTGCAATAAAAGACTTTCAGAGACATTAACAAGTAAATTGTCCCTTGTGGGGGGACGCTGTAGCTTAATCTGAGTTACTCAGAAGATTGAGGATGTACAGAGACACGTACAGGGCTGCTATGGCTGAGGAGGCTTCTTCTGTATAGACAGCCGATCCGTCTTTCTGGAGCTTCACTCCACTCATTTCAACAATTGCAATGGTTAATTTTTGTTCCTCCTCTTGTGAGAAGGAGAGCAAGCTGGCATCCAGGCTGAAGCACCCATTCCTGCCTTCTAGGTTGTGTCCCAAGATGCTTTCAACCTTGGCAACAACAGCAAAAAAGCAAAATTGATACTTAATGGCTTCCGCAGATGGGAGTGTTCAAATAAGTAAATGATCTCTCTGACTTGTGAGGTGCTTTACTGTCTTACAGGCATGCTAAGTAATCCCCAGTTATATATGGGATTTTTCACTCTGAAAGACTATCATGCTCGTATATGTGGTTCCCACTTGTCTTGTGAACTAGTTACGTTCAAGAGATCAAAATTGTAGTGTGTTTTTTGTGGCTTTTTTAAAAACATAGAGCCAAAGAAGCCAGAAAATTCTGACTACTGTTTGAAGCAAAATGGCAGCCAGCTGTGTCCAATTTAATGTGTATTATCAGCCAAACAGTTGTTAGAAATCTCAGGTCTTCATGTTTTGGGCTGGTTTCTCTCAAAATGAGTGTTTTGATCCCTTCCAAATTTGAAGCAATTGTTCCTTCCCTTCTTCCCAGTGTTACCTTAAGCTGTGATACTGCTACCTGTATCATCATCTAAATGTTGATAAAATAACACACACACCCCCCTTCATTTTGAGCCAAATGCAATATATGTTCTCTCACCAGCTTAAGCTGTTGGGGCACAATCTTCTCTTCCAAGGACTCCAGCAGCATCAGCAGCTGATCCTCCGTTAGCTCTGCAGAATTAAAACAGATTTGTACCAAAACTCCACTGCTGATGTTCCAGAAACAACTGGTGAGATGTGCAAGGTGACCCCCGGCTGTTCTTGCAGTGAATGCCTGTTTGGGCAATCATTCCCACAGTCTACGAAATTATTTCATGTAAATCCTCTGCCAAGTCTCTCATGCTACACTGAAAGACTCTACCTTNTGGAACAGGTTGCCCAGGGAGGTGGTGGAGTCACCATCCCTGCGGGTGTTTAAGGGAAGGTTAGATGTGGTACTGAGGGACATGGTTTAGTGGGTAATAGGTGGGGGGGGGACGGTTGGACTAGATGATCCTTGAGGTCACTTCCAACCTTAATGATTCGATTCTATTCTATTCTATGCTCTGTAAGTTTTCTATATTCTGCTAGGGTTGTCGGTGGGAATGCTCTTAATATGTTCTGGTGCTACTGGATTTCTCTATTTAAATGGCTGGAGAGCCTTACCGTCTAATGCGTCAAGAGTGTAGGTGATTGCTTCTGTCAGCTGAAGGAGATCTGGTCCTGAAATGCTCTGTAATGTGCTCAACAGGTCTTTTAAATCCGGGCTTTCTGTTTTCAGCTCACAACTAGCAGTTTCATCAAGAACTGCTTCCATCTAGGAGGATAAGAAAAAAAACCCATCATGATTCAAGACAAGAGGCTGCTGCTGATCCCTCCAGTCTAACTACAGGAGCACATGAGCACTCATGTAATATGTGTCTCCTCTCCTAAGCTATTTGCGAGCCTCTAATAGAGGCTTTAGCATTCGCACCGGCTCTAGTTAAAGACAGAATATGAACTGGAGACTGTTTGAAACCTTCAGGTAAATCTGCTAGGCTATTTTCAGGACATGCTGCAGCAGTTGGCTCTGTCCTGAGCACCTTCTTTCTCTGTGCGGTGATGGAGAGCAGACAGATGTGCTGGGTGAAGGATTTTTGCATTGGTGTTAGAGGCACAGGAAGAGATGACTTCTGGGGCAAGAGGCATGATCGTGGATGTCTCTGGATTTATAAACCCCGGCAGTGAGAAGAGTTTTGCTTACTTTGTGGGCCAGCTCTTCAAAGAGGTTCCTGTCTCTCATGACAGCTTTGATGGCTTTAAAAAATACGATGAGCTGATCAGAAGGCACATCGGAAAGAATTTTACAATAACTTTTAATTTCTGCCTCCAGCTTTTCTGTTTTTCCTTGTGAGAAACCTGAAAACCAGAGAGTCCAAATATGTCACTTGCAAACTGGGCAATCCCACTGAAGTTCCCTTGCACCCCTAAATTTAGGATTTGAAACATTTCTATGAAGATTTTTCAAAAGCAATGTGCGGTTCTGAGTTGGACAGTTGTCATGTCTCAGGTAACAGGCAGCAATCTACAGTAACGCATCACTTTTGGTGGCTTGTGTTTATCCTGAGAGATTCCGTCTTACCCAAACGGGGTACAAGTAGTGCAAGTGGAAGTAGCAAAGTGTGTTGCTTACCATCAGATGCGAGAACTAGTTCTGGGAAATAGCAGAGATCTGAAACAGAATAAAAAAAGGCATTGCTGACTTAGAAAAACACTTAAAGCTGGATAGGTTTATTTTTTTAGCCATAGTTGTTGGTTTTTAAGTCTGAAGGCACTGGTGTCTCAGGCCTGAAATCTCAGTAGCTCTGCAGTTGCTGAAAACTAGAGCTGAGACTTCCAGTATCCCTCTTATTTCCTTGCCAACACCTCCCCCCAAAGCTGCATCTCTCTCCCAAGTAGCTCTTACGTACTATGTGCAGACTTTCCCAGGTGATTTGTCGCACATGTTGCATGTGTTCATGCCCTTGCAAATGAGCTAAGAGTGGCTGTGATGCCGAATAATAATACTTCAGAAAATGTTTTTTTCTCCTCTGCCTTGTTTTCTGAATGGAGGAATTGGTGGTTTCTGGAAGTTACTTACTCCATGATTCATCTGTAATCTGCAGCTGGATTGGCTTGAATGCCAGGGTGCAGCCCTTGGGTATAGTTAGAACTTGTTTGTTCTCTCTGATGCCCTGGTTAAAAAAAAATAATAAAAATCTGTTCCTAGGCCTGGACGGTGTGCAGATGTCCAGGAAGGACTGCTGAGGAGAAATCAAACCTTTGCAGAAAGCTTGGCATAAAACTGGGTCTTGAAGCCCCCGTCTGCCTTGGTGGATTCCTTGCAGATGGCCTCCTCTGAGGTTTCTAGTGTTTCATGAACCACGTATAAACGTTGATGTGTTTGCTTTAGTTGTTGAATGAAGGGGTGCTTCACATTCATTTTTCTGAAAGAGAAAAAGGAGTGCAATGTCTTGGCTGTTCTTTCTGTGAATTAGAACAACAGTACTGTAGTCTTCCTGAAGCCAGGAGCCGTGTGCTTGTGTCCTTTCTCATGTCACATGAATATGTGGAAATACCGCAGTTTCAGGGGCTTTTTGGGGGAAGAAGATGGCAGAAAATGGACTGTAATCCTTGCTGTCCTCAACACATTTGCCCTCTATGTCTGAGGGGGACCTGGGCAGCGAGGCCATGGCCTGACAGGTCACACAAGTGATCTGTCCTGATCTGTATGCTCCTCTCCAGGTACAAACCCTGAGAGAAGATGGTTTCGCTCCATGTTGAGGTGTTCCTGCTTTCTGAATTGCAAAGAAATCTATAAGCATTACAAAGCTGTGTGAAGAATCTTCATCACCTCTCTTTCCTGTCCTCCCGAAGTAAGCGTGATTAGGGAGAATGCATGCTCTTGGGTCTTAAGCTTGGTTTTTGGCTGTTGGAAAAACGTAGTGTGACCTGGTGTGGGGTAGAGGAGGATGACGATGGCCAGAGGGCGTGTTCTCCCTTTGTGTCTGCCTTACCTTTCTCTTTGCAGTGCTGCAAGTTTTGACATTGGTATGTCGTTCTTCTCCACCTTAATGGACCATCCTTCGGACAAGGAGACAGCTCCGCTCACCTCTACGCTTGCAGAGTCAACACAAACGCTTAGACTCCCATCAACTCTGTCAGTGACATGTTTTTTGATTGTAAATTGCCTTAAAACTTGACCACCTCCGTTGGAAGAGAGGGACTCTGAAATAATTTCATGCATTAGCTTAAGCATGGTTACACAGACTGAATGTTATAACTGTTGTGCACATGAGAGATGAAACACAGTAGAGTTCAGGCACAAATGATTCGCATAGTTTGTCTATGGAAACTGTAAACTTAAAACTGATAAACGTGGGCTTTACCTGTGCTTTTATTGTCTTCAGGCAGCAGCATGTCACTGAGCGTGTGTTCTGTCTGTACGTAGCGGGGAGATGGTTGGAACATGGCTTTTCTTTTTCTCTTCACTAGACAGAGGGGTCTGAATTTTTCCTGGCTGAAGATGCTCTGAACTGGGACCAGGTCTCCATTTGGGTCCGCTTCCTTCACTATGGATTTGGTGACCCTTTTAAACATTCTGCTGTGGCTGGGTGAGTTTTTGAACCAAAGTGAAGTGTGCTTGTGCCTTAGGGAAGAGACAAGTTAAGCAAAATTACTTGAAATACAAACATAAGATTGTAACAAAATGTTACTTGCAATTACTAAGAACTTTTCAAAAATGATAGCTCAAACTCTCACACCAGTACAAGGACACACCTTTCACAGGATTCTGTGTAGGGAAGCATTTGAAAAGGCAGGAGTATGAGCTGTGGCTTGGTGATGAGGTGTGTTTAGACTCATCCCCCTTTGCTGTATAACTCCCAGACATCGCACAGACTGAGAACACAGCTAGTAGTTTCTGAGAGTACTGATCTTCACTGTTGGAGTCCATTACTGTTCTTTCAATGAAGATATTTAGGAGCTTTCGTGGTCCTAAATGCTTTAATCTTTAAGGGATTGCCCTGAATAAGTTTAAAAAGGAAAAAGCTTGAGCAATTTCTCGCTGCTCTGGCGTTTTTCCCCTTGCATCTTGTTGCCTAGCAGGCAGAAATGGTTTAGCGTTGTTTCGAAATAGAGCATTAGAAAAATGATTTCAACAAATCCTTACTGCAAGGAAATGAAAATGCTGAGAGGTGAACACTGGGTTGAGGGAGGAAGTAGGAGAGCTTGTTCTATGGGAAATCTCCCTCCAAAATATAAAAAAAAAATCATCCCAGCACAGCTACTTGGGTATGCCCTGGTGCTCTGCCTGTACCCCCCACCCCACAGAGGGGAGCTGGATGTTTGAGAGGCAGAAACAAGATCACTGTTTCCTCTTGCAACTTTTTACTTCAAAGTTTCACTTTTGCTTCTTGCTGCAGTTGTCGTGTGCAAGACATGATGAAGAATAACTTTGATTTGCAAATGAAAAAACTTCCTGTACTTAGTGAGAAAAGTGTGCAGGTCTCTTCCTTTGAGTGCACCCTACTTTATCAAGTCTTGTTAGAGAAGAGGTGCCTCTTACAGTTCAGATGAGTGGCTGGGGGGGTTATCTTCCCTCTCCCTAATGTCCCACAGGGGTCTGAAAGAAGAGACTTTGTCGGATTCTTCCAGAAAGTAGAAAAACTATCACATCACAAAAATGGTGTGTTGTATGGGGTGGAGCTGGGGAGGCAAAATAAACTTGGTGTGCTTAATGTGGGATCATTTTTCATTTTAGTAATACCTATGGGACTCATTCCTTTGGGAGACTTCAGAAAGAGATTAAAAACTAAACAAGAAGGCTTAACAGACAGTTTGCTCTATGCTGAAATGTCTTAAAAATGTACTTGCCTGTTTGTGGAGTGAATGGCTTCTCATCTGCTGTCGGCAGCTGTTATGCAGCACAACGTGTTTCTGAAGTGATGTGGCCTCTTTAAAGCAGCAGGGCTGGGTATGTACCCTTTTACCCACCCCTCCTTACTTCCTTATCTGTGACAGAAACTGCCAGATGCTTGCTGCTTGCGTAATTCTTCCTCACTCTTTGACCTGAGCCATTGTTATAATGTGTTACAGTGCCTGTGGATAACTTGTTCTACAGATGTGTCGTTCCCTTAAGACTGGTTTAATTTCTAGCGTGGTTCTGGTTTTCAGTTATACTTCTGATCTCTTAGGATAAGGAACAGTGTGTTCTGGTTTAGGGGAATTTCACTAACAGGAGAGAGTGCTAATTAGGTGTGGTGTAGACAGGGGGGCAATATTCTGTTTCTGGAGGCACTTTTATTGTCGGCTGCAAGCTCTTTGCTTTACTGCGCTCCGTCGCTTGGTGGGCTTGGAATTGCCGTGTAGTATTATCCGTTTGCCATGCTTGTTTCAAAGCAAAACCTGTCCGCGTGAAAATTCAAGGAATCAAGCCCAAGTTTTTACATGAATACTTACTTTATTAGTTTCTCTCAGAATACTGTACAAAGGAGTAATAAAAATATTCACACTTTATTTTAGAAAGTTCTCTACATGAGACTTTTGTATACACAGCAAAAAGAAGGGCTACTGGAAAAAAACCCTAAAACTTTGTACAATGTCAGAATGTTCCATTAAAAAAACCCAACTAATTTAGCTCACTTGAACTGATCCAAGGAGGATACATATACACAAACACTTGCATGCTTAAAAGATATTATAGGCAATGGTAAAGCAACGTAAGTCACAATGAGAAAATATTGATGTTAACGATGGTAACCAGCTGCTGTCCTCTTTTCAAGGGCCAGTACCATGCTTCTATTAAAACAGACAAAATTAAACAATGATTAAAAATAAAGTACTTGGGGGAAATAAATAGCCCCAGATCTCTTCTTTTTTTTGTGGTTTTTTGTTTGTTTTTTTGTTTGTGTTTTCTTTTTTAAAAGGCTTTTTCCTGCGAAGGGTTGGACTGTGTGACATCCTGTTAGCTACATTAAACAAATCGTCAGCCAGGATCCCTAACTCAGAAGCATCTGGCTGTTAGCGCTTGATTGTTGTCTGACTGTCTCTGTGCAGCGACTGCCATACCCTGTGAGTACACCCGTGGCCTTGACAGTGGCTTAGAAGAGGCTTTGCCCAGGACAAGGTGGGGCAGAGGGATGGCTTCTGCCTGTGCCTGTGAACCATTCAAGTGGTGGTTTTCAAAAGCTTCAGCGTTCAAGGCAGAATAAAAAAGAAAAGGATTTTAAGGACTCAGTTATCCAGGAATTGTTTCTCAGTCACAGGACAAGCCATTCGACCTAGTCATTACAGGAAGCCAGTACAAGTTGGAAAGGAAAAATCTGTCGAGTGTGATGTGATCAAAATACCATTTAAAAAGATCAATAACTATCAGTTCTCTCCTTCAGGCAGGTACTTGGAGAAGATTCTACCGTCTAAATGAACATATGGACAGTCTCTGCACTCGTGTCCTGGTTCTCCACACAACAGGTAGGCTTCAGTCTTGGCTCGCTGCTACAGTAGCTGCAAGTACACGTCTGAAAATCTCTCATCCTGATCTCCCTTTTCTCAGAAATCAGTTATCCCATGAGAGTGTTAGTGTTTTGGCTACGCTCTTTTAACTTGTTTGTGTGCAAGATGAGCCCTGGAGTTCTGAACTGGCTTCCATGTGAATTTAACAAACACAAATAAACTAGAAGCGGGTTCAGTACAGAGTTCCAGGAGACCCAGAACTGTCTGTTACTTCCCCACCACTGCAGTGGTGGTTTCCAACTGGAAACTTAGGTAACTTATTAACTTATGGTTTCTCTTCTATTTTTGATTAATTCTGGTACCTACCCCTAAGATGGGATCTCAGGGAGATGTTATCAGATCTATAATTATTCAAGTAATTACTAATCTTATGCAGATACTGAACACACCACATTATTAACATGAAATCTTTCTTCAGCTCTCTCACTACTTTCCATATTTCTCCAGCTTTCATTTATATTTCCCCTTGATTGGATTAACTGTATGAGTCCAAGTTAAGTTATTACATGGTAAAAATGCCATCCCTGTGTTGTAAAGAATGTCACTTGCCATGTAATGCATCTCTGTGATGGCTATTTTAGTTGTTTGTGTGAACAAGGTAAATTGGGAAAGCTTGCTATTATAATTAAGGCTTTGCCTAACGAGAAGCTTTAGACTTCAGGCTTTAAAGACTGCCTTTTTGAGAAGTTTGTAATCCCATTCTGTTTTACAGTTGATCTTTAATTTAACAAAACAGAATCAGATGTCCATAGTGTCACTTAACAGCACAAAAACACATTTAAACCCTCAGCTGTTGTAATGCCAAGGCCTTCAAGGAAACTGTGTGAAGTGCTGTACTTGGTGGAGAAGAGCTCCAAAATAAATACTTTTCCTTCTTCTGGAGATTTACCATTGGCATGTAAGTCGTGTCTGCGGGCAGATGTTCAGATCTGTTAAGCAACATACAGCCTGCATTACAGACGCAGCGTTAGCCATCCTGCTAAGGACAGACTCCACAGCTCTGAGGGCAGTGCCCTTCCGTCAGCGTTCCGGGCATTGATACTGATTTCTTAGGCATTTCAAAGGTACTTAGCTGATTGATGAAATATCTCTATTTTGAAAACAATATATATTTTCAAAAGTCATTGTCTAGTAGCTTAAAGAGTATATATTAGCTTTAGGGTATATAGTACCTTAACTAAAGCAGCAGTCCTTATGTCATGGTGGTTAAAAGGTTTAACCCCTCCCATCAAGTAAATTGCGTATCTGTCAAACTCCCTTGCTGGAGAACAGCCAGACTCCATTCTCTTTACACCTTCTTGAAAACTTCCTTTTCACTTAAAATATTTCCACTTTTCAAACATATTAGGTAATGATTCTCTATGCATTCCAGCAGCCCTCTGAGGTACTCTAAATATTTTTTTTCCCTTATCTGCAGCAGTCCAATAGTAAATTTCAGATAGAGAAGTAAAGCAGCTTGCCTAAAATTATGCATGGAGTAGTACTAGGTCTCGTATGCAAACCTGAAGTTCCCCTGTCCATGTCCTATGCTCAGACCATCAGACAGAACTCAGCAATATTCGCTATGACCTCTAAAGCTAGATCTGGCTAATGCAGGAACAAAAATAGCATAGTTAAAACGTTTACACCATTGTCAAAAGTGTGAGACGATATAAGCACTAAGACAACAAAAATACAGGCTTTCATGAGTTTACAGGGGAAGCATGAGGAAAAACACGTTTCATCTGGCGCACAACCCAAAAGGGAAACCGATTGCTCTGAACAGCAGAAAGCTATCTCAGCCAGGAAATCGAAACCTGCAAACCTACTTTATTTAGGCGCTAATTTTATGGGAGAAAGGAACAAAAAATGAGCCTGTACTAAATAATCTATGATCTTCAGTGACCCATTGCGTCCTTCCGTTAGTCAATTCAGTCTGCTGCTGGTGCTGCTCGTTAGTATTGCTCTCCCGCAGCGCCCTTGCCAGCGATCACCTGAGGGCTCAGGGGACGCTGCTGCAGCGCTTGTGCGTGGAGCTGAGTGACATGCTTCAGGTAAGCCAGAAATCAAATGCTCCTTGCCTTGAGTCAGTTAATGAGTTAAGTCTGCTGGCAAACCCCAGTAACCTACACGCAGACTTAAGAGACCAAGGAGCTGAACTGAGGAGGAGAATTCCAATTATCGTCACTAACTGATCATAGCGAGCGGCCATCCACCTCTCGTCTGGCCTACACCAATCCATCTTCGGTTTCTGCCATGCTCACGCAGTCTCCGGGCGCCAAGTAGATCAGTGGTGTTTGTTGTCCATCGCTAAAATAACCTGTGCCCCAGCCCCTTAATCCAAACGCTGTACTGCCTGAGCGCTCAGTGTGCTTAAAAATTAGTGGTTTTGGGGTGGGGAGCAGAGTTACGCAGGCAGATTCTGGTGTAAGCTGAAAATAACAAGTATGACTTAGGATCTATTGGCTTTTTCCCTGAACCATGTGAACGGTACCGTAGAAAACTGAAAGCTTTGTCAAATTGCAGGTCATTCCTTCCTGTGCTATTTTTAGTAAAAGAACTTCCTTTCTCAGTGGCGTAAAAGATTGCAAAATAAAAATCTGTCATTCTCTTCCCCCTCCCACTCCCCCATCAAAAAATGGAACTCAAACCCCGAAATAATCAAGTATTGGGAAAGTCTGGCTGTATCCCTTTGAGTTTCCCCCACGTATCACTTAAAGCACCTAGCTTCAGAAAGGGAAATCTATTTTAAAGTGCATTTACCACAGCAATAGTACCAGCACTAAAAGCTTTTCCCCTCATCCCTATTCTCATCATTCAACGTCTGGGATAGACGAAAATCTCCCCAGAATTCATCCTTGTTGTACCTTGAAGTTTCAGTTTATCCGCATCTATTTATGACGCTGGAATAAAGTAAATCCAGCGTCATGCATCCCGCTCTGCGCTAAACTCTACTCTGGAGCTTGTTTAGATTTATTGGGCACGAGGATCCAGCATGCGGTATATGTCTATTGGATACTGCATTTAAACAGCCGCTGTGAAATTATATCCCAGTGTGCGTGGGGGTGAAGAAACAGGACTAGAGAGAGTGAACTTCCCCTCTCTCCCACTCCTCTTCTATTTGCTCCAGCCACGCGGTTCAGTACTTGTTGATCCCAAAGATCCGGACTCCATGAAACTGAGGCAGTTTGGGGATCAGGACGCTCATAAGGGAGATGGTGTTAATTATGAAGTGTATCCGGTCATACTTTGTGTAAAAGCTGGTTAGAAAATACCTGGAAAGGAGGGGAACAGAGGGGGGGGTGTGCAACTGAATGACAACGCTTCATGGTTTTGTTTCCCACAACAGCACACGCAGCAGAAGCGGTGATGGGTGCAGGCGTGTGAGGCAGCACCCGAAGTACTCACAGGACGATGGGCATGATGGTCAGGAACTTGCGCGACGCCGTGAACTGCACGCCGTAGTCCATCTGCTCCCAGTGCGTGAGCAGCCGAGCCTTGCCCTGGTCCGGAGTCTCAAAGGGAGTTCCTTTCACGGTATGTAGGAAGATGTACATACTCTGTGGTGAATAAATACAAACGCAGTGTGAAGCACACAGGGTTCTCTGTGCCCCTCGCCGTGCCACCAGAAATGTTTGCTTTCATCAGGAGCAGTTGTGACAGCTTGCACCAACGTGCTGTTCCACTAGAGGGACGTGTTGTCGCTGCTGCAAAACACGCTCTGACTCGCAGCGGCTAATGAAACAGCGAGAGTTTGGGAGGAAGGCCACTAGCTGGGGCTTGCTCGGGTTTGGCTGTTATACGTGAGGCCTCTCCTCCAGCTCCTGGGCATAAGCCAAGAAGGTGATTGCAAGATTACAGCCCTGAGATCTCTGGGATCAGGAGATTAGTGTGGGCTCACTCTATCGTGCAACAGCAATGCTAACAGCTTTCTAAAGTGCTGGTAGCACCGCAGGCAGCGAGGGTATGGTGGTGCTCTGATTGTGAGTTAACCTCTTGAAGTGGAACACGAGTCACAGATAAACAGCAAGTGTCTGGCTGCGTCATGTCTTTTAAAGTACGGCCATTGCTGGCCTTTAATCTCCTTTCTGTTCCCGGACATCATCGTTTGAGCTGCCAGAGGAGGGGAAGGAGCTGGATGAAAAGCAGGCAGCTTGTGAACTGAGCCCTCAGCAGCTCTAGCTGGTTGTTTTGTGTGTTTGGTGATTTGGGTTTTTTTCTCCTGCTGGATGTGTCAGTAATGTGAGCATGAGAGTGCCGAGTAAGGGTGTCAGTTTTGTCTCTGGAATAATCTCAGCCTGAGATATTATTTCAAATAAAGAATACAAAATTGATTGCTGTACCTCTAAAGTATTTTGTCCCCTCTGCCTGAGGCCGCACAGCTGCGGAGAGGTCCGCTTCTCGGCTGTAGGACCCGAGCGTGCCACGACTCGCACAGTGGGATGGCGGAGGCACAGAGGTGAAGTTAAACACAGCGGCTTCTGGCATCACGGGAAGCGCAGGTACCCTGCATCCCCAGAACGTGCACCTTACCTGTGCACCCCTACCACTGACACCTGTTCGTTTGGGTACCTGATCTTTAGATGGGGAGAATCTGTTCCTGGGCCAGCCTTTTACTCTGAGCAGAACAAAGTTTGCGTTTTAATCTTGTGGTGTTTTTTTTTTTTAAAAAAAAAACAAACTCTGAGGCTGATTCAGATTGTATGACCGGAGTGAAAGCTGCCACACCAGCTTCTGTGCTTTGTCACAGCTACTCCTGGTTAAGGGGGGCGTGACAAAGGGACTCACCCTGCAGGCAAATGAATTCAGTGTCCCCTCTGAGCAGCCTCACCAGATGTTTGCTGTCTCATCAGTACCTAGGCTGGATTTAAATATATGACCTAGAGGCAGAGGTGCAATCTGAGGGGTGGAGGTTGAGTAACTTACCCTGCATCTTTGGAAACAGAGAAAGGAATTGTTTCAACAAGAATCTCAAAGACTGCTCTCAAAAGAACAGCTGGTGCGGACAGATTACCTCTCGGTGCCCTGGGAAGTCAAGCCAGCCACGCTGCTCCCTTACCATGTTGTGAATGATGTTGGTGAGAGTCCAAACCACAGGGACACTGAAGAAGGGGATGCTCAGGAGTACGACGTGCAGCAGGCCGATTCCAAGGACGTAGGACAACCAGATGCCCCGGCTGTTCATGACGCGGGTGTTGGGATTCACCTCGCTGTGCGCTGTTCCCACGTTCATGTTGGCTCTTGTGTCAGTCGGGAACCCCTGGAACTAAAGCAGAGTCGGGTCAGCGTTCAGGTTGTGGTACCCCTGTTACCCAGGTAAGCGCAGCAGGGGTTGAGCACTGTCTTGCTGTTAAGCAAACCTGCAATCTCATTTGCTATAAAAATCACAAGTCAGTTCATTTCTCTGCACCTCATTACTGCCATTTGTAGAGCTGACGTTTCTGAGGAGAAGCTAAATCTGGGAGCGGCTAAGATTTGGGAATAATGTGTGGGAAGCCTGTCTGTGACAGAAACTACTTGTGATCTGCTGAAATGTTTTCCTGGAACCAAGATGTCGAGGTTGGATCCCACAATTGCCTGACAAGACTCAAAATGAATACTTCAAGCGCTTTTCGAGTCATCATCACAGTATTAATCATGGAAGCACTCGGCACATGAAGCTTCTTGTATGTTTAAGGGTTCAGACTCGGAAAGAGAACACAAGTATTGGCAGAGTAAAGGCCATGGCAGCTCTGTATCAACAGATCTTCAACTAAATTAACAGGGTTCTGCACAGCTTTAGAGACTTGCTTGTCTCCTGGTCTGGCTTGTGTGTTTTGCCTTCCAATTTAAGACTTACGGGGCGGGGGGGAAGTAACAAAAAAATTCCCTTGCAGGGAAGGAGTGAAATTCTTGAGGACCATAAAACGTTAGAAATAGCATGGAAAAGTGCATTGGGGGGAAATCTTGGTAGCGAGAGCTGCAGAGGAGATGGCTCTTCCCCTGCCTGGAAAGAACAGCTGCCATGTAGGAGGAATAGAGAGGTGTTTTTCTAAACACTACCAGGAAGATGAGGAAGCAAGACAGTGTCATCTCAGAAAGCAAGTCTTTGGAGTGGTGTCCTATGGACAGCACAGGTATCGGAGTGGCTTTTTGGGCTCTGCACTGACAGCAGCAGCGGGTATCGGTCAGCTTTTAGGCTTGCTGGGAAGACAGGAGCTCTGGTTTACCTATTTTCCAGCGGTTACAGGAAATGGTACAAATGAGAACCGCTGTAAAACTGTCTTTACACCGACATCAGGGAAGGCCTGGCGTAAAATCATCTCCATCTGCCTCCCACGGAAATGTAGTTTCATTAGCTAATAAGGCCTGTCCCCCCGAGTAGGGAGGACCCCAAGGTGAGGGCTGTTTCCTGACATCTAGCCTTGCGCTGTTGCTGCTTTGGTTCCCACAGCTGGAAGACGGCACTGCTGTTCTCTCTAGCTCTCACAGTCTTCGGTCTCGGGAGGCGAGTCTGAGCCAGATCCAACATTACGCTCTGTGTGTCGCTGCCAGCTGTTCCCAGTTCCCTCGCAGAGTTCTGGGCCTGGCTTGTTTCAGGAGCTGGCGTTCTCCCCTGTTCCTGCCCGGGACTAGGACACAAAGCGAACGCTCTGCGGCTCCTGGGATGCTCGCTGCAATTTTCAAGCTGCTTTCAACTGCGCAGGCAGCTGTTGCTCGGTGTTGTGGGCAGCTCTGGTGAGGGTGAGCTGAAGAGATGCTTGCTGACCTCTGCTCCCCAGGTGTCAATCAGGGGGGTTATATCTGGAGAAGGTTTTTTGTTACCAGAAAAGAGGCTGACAGGTCTGCAGAGAACTTGGCTTCTTGTTGCCCATCTCCTGAGTCAAAGGATATCGGCTCCTGGGTATTCCAGAGGAAAGCCTGAAGCCTGTTCTGGAAGCAGGACTTGGAGCCAGAGTTCAGCACTTCTGTCCTAGCAGGGGGAGCAGCTCCGTCCTTAAGCTGCTGCAATTCCTGAGGGCTTTCAGAAGGAAATCTAGGGGTTGTGCTGAAGCATAACATGAGTCAAAAAAAGTCATACTGTTGCAACAACCAAAAAAAAAAAGGCAAACACCCTTGTGGAATGCATAAACAGGAGTGCTCTTTGCCAGACATAGGAAATAATTCTTGTAGATATTGGTAAGGCCTCAGCTAGAATACTGTCCAGTTCTGGGAGGAGCTGGAGGGAATCCAGGAGAAAGCAGTGAGAATGAGCAGAGGTGTAGGAAAAACATGACCTGCAAGGACAGACGGAAGGAAATGGGTTTGTTTAGTCTAGAGAACACTGGGGAGAGGCGTGAGGAACAGTCCTCAAACGCTGCGCTGAGAAGGGAGATGGAGCGTGCTGTGGGGTTAGCTGCGCCACTGACACCCGGAGCAACTCGGTAATGCAGGAGGACTGATGCTGGGCTGCACTGCCCGGGGGGAGGCGGTCAGTGGTCTCGCTGGAGGCTTTAATGTAGAGTTTCATAAGCAGTTAAAAAACTCAGATTCCTCTGTGGAAGCGGGAGGTGACCAGGTGCCCTCTTCAGGACCCTCTTGAAATGATGTCGTTGCGCAGAGACGCCAGCAGCCCTTCCTGCAGGCCCTGCAGCCGGAGGTGCGCCCTGCCTCTGCGGCACCAAAGTGCAGTTTCCATGTGAGGACACCCACAAGTGTGATTTTCAAAAACTCATGAGTGGCTTCTGCTTGGTCCCCCCCGCAAGCGAGGGCAGTTGTGAACCTGCAGCTGGGTGAAGCCGTACGTGAAGCAATTCTGCTCCCCGCGCCTCAGCTTCCTTGTGAAAATGTGTAGGCAGGTGAAACGCTAGAACGTGCGGGAGGTCAATTCGTTCTTGCAGGACACATGGGGAGATGTCGAGCATTTAGTCCTACGATGAGGATAATTCCGCCTGCTTCTCCAATTCTGTCCTTCCCCACCTTAAAAATACTTCATCTGCCAATCTTGCCCAGTTCCGAACTGGTGTCTGCAGCCCTTGCCCAAGCTCTTTGCTCACTTCAGATTGCGCACACAGCTCTGCGCAGTGTTGCAAAAGCCTGGCTGAGGGCACGTGAGCTCTCCAAGCTCTGATCCCTACCCCCATCCCAAGATCTCCTGTTGTTTGCTTTCTCATTTTACACCAGGGATTTATTTTCTTTTTTCTTTTTTCACCTGCAGGAAAAACAAGGCAAAACACACCCGCGGGAGGAACTCCAGCTCCCCTCCGGAGCAGCTGGCTGTGAAGCTCGGCTTTCCCACTTGTGCAGCGGGGTAGGTTTGTTGTTTGGGACAGAAAAGCTTTAATGTTTCACCAGACTTGAGTGTGAAGGTCGGGACTGTGCTGACGTTGGACGGTGTCCATCCAAAGAGGGGAAAAGTCACAACTGGCCCCAGACAAACAGCGCGCTGCGGTGGTGGAGCCGAGCCCTTCCTCTGCCCCATCCTTTGCGTCCTGCTCCCGACTTCCCGCCGGCTCCTGTCCAGCTCGGCTGGGAAACGGTCTCGTTCTGGGGCTCAGAGCAAGCGTCGGGGCTGCCGGCTCAGCATCTGGTGTGACAGCGTCCCCCCGCTTCTGGGGAAAGGGGAAGCAAAACGACATCGCTGGCTTCCCGCTCGCTTTGTCTTCCATCAGCGGCTGGAGGACCCCCAAGCTCTGACCACAGCACCCTGGGGTGCAGCTCCTTCGCCGCCTCAGCTGTCGTCCCCAGAGGACCGCGACCGCCTGTGCCCGTCCCCTCGCACTCCGGCGCTACTCTGACCCCGTCGGTGCTCAGCACTGATGTTGCTCTGCCCCCAGCCCTTCCGCAGGGTGCCATAGGATTGTGCCCTGGGCCCAGCACCCTGTTCTGCCTCAGCCCCTTGCAGGATCTTGGCCTGGGCCCGCGGAGGGAAGGAGGAGGAGGGCTGCAGGTGCTTATCTTGGTCGATCTTACTGAGTGTTCCCAGAATGCAACCGATTACAATCCCACGGAGCCTCTGTGAAGATCCCTATCTCTGGCAGCAACAGCCTTCGCCATCTCCCAAGCAAATAAATATTTTAAACCCTTCTTTGCAAGATGGCATCAGCATTTAAACCAGAGCATCAACTGCATCAGGGCTGTTAGAGAGCAGGGCTGTGTTTAAAGGCAGAGCTTAGACCAAGAGAGCGCTGCTTTGTGTCCTGCTACGGCCCTGAGCCCCTCGGAGCTGCCGGGTTCCTCCTGGGGAAGCCAGGAGGGGCTGGAGCCGACAGGAGAGAGGCGGCTGCCGAGCGGAACGTGGGGCTGCGGTGCAGCTCCAGGGACGGGACGTGGGGATGAGGAGAAGCGTGAGCTGTCCCGTCCTGCGTGGGAGAGGGGGCAGCTGCGGCTTTGCCTCCCTCGCTGCCTTTTCTGCTTGGGGGGAAAGTGTTGACGTGCAGGGAGCGCTACGTGTTGGGTGTCTCCAGGTGCACGTGGGTGCTCGGGGTCCCGGACCCCCCCTTACCTCGACTAAAGACTGGGGAAGGAGCTGCACCCCGGGGTGCTGCGGCAGGACCCCTCCTGCCTGGGGGCCTGTGACTGCAGGGACTCCCAGGGACACCCCCTCCCGCCCCATCAGCCCGGAGCTTTCTGCCTCCGTCTCAGCAGCTGCAGCCCTTTTGTTTGGCTGGGTTTCGGGTGTTTTTCTTTCGGGCCCAGGCCAGGCACCGTGCCCCGCTCCCGCTTGCCCCCG
>VWZZ01006556.1:0-40952 GCA_013399095.1 Psophia crepitans | reverse complement strand
AGCCACGGCCGGAGCATGGAAGGTGAGACACGACCCCGCTCTTTCCCCGGGCCGGAGCGGGGGGACGAAGGCGCTGCCGCTCCCCCTTCCTCTCTGCCGACCCCGCTCGGGGCGCTCGCACCGTGCTCCACCTCCCGTTTACTTCCAAGAGGCTTCTTCAGCGCTTTCTGCAAACAGATTGCAGCCTCTGGAGGAGAAATCTAATCGCGTGTTGCAATTAAACAGGAAACGAACGGGGCTTTTATCCCCCCTCTCTGTTTAATTTCAGAAACATCACAACATGTATGATGAAGCTGGGTTTTAGAGCCGGCTTTATCTACTGTTCATATTCTAGGTTTTAACGAATTAAAGGGCGGGTTGGTTTCTTTTCCCTTGTAAAACGTGCACATAACTTTTTCAGAGCCAGCAAAAAACAAGTTGCGAATTAATCCTGGGCTACAGTGTAATTCGCTTTTGAAGCAAAGCAAAATTACCGGTGTTTTTAACCAGCGTGGCACAGAAGCATTGCAAAGCATCACTTGATGTATATTAGTTCAGAGGTGGATATTCTTACTAGACTGTTTCAACTCATCATTTTAAGGGCTTGAATTTCAATTCTGCCGTGACTCAATGACTTGAGGTTTTTGGTTGTTTAAAGTTAGATGCAGTCTATTTAAAAACGCGTTTTCCTTTGCTAGAGGTTTTTTAAATGTATTTAAATATTTGCTCTCATAGAATCTGACTTAACTGAGACTATCGCTGCTTGAGAGATGTAACTAATGCATTGAAAGAATGGGTCTGGTGGCAGTTTGGCACTTAAAAATGCATTTTCATTTTCTTGATCAAGTTGGGTCCCCTGTGCATCTTTTGTGTGAGAAAAAAGCTCTTTAGGTATGTCAGTAATTTTAGTCTCTGACTAGAACATTAACCATGTTTCTGCCACTACAGCTGAGATTATTTGAGATGTCTCTTTTTTGTGTTCCTATTTCTTGTATACTTGCAAGTCAACATGCAAATAATCCTGCAGGTTTTAGTTCTGTATGTGGGGATTATGAAGATCAGTTAATGTGCCTGAGCTTGTTACGTGCGGGATGAAGTGAATGTAAAAGACAGCGATATACTGTATTATCTCTGGATACAATAGCTGCTGCATGTCTCTGTTTCCATGGGTCTTGGGAAAATCTCAGCTCCACTGGAGTTGATGGGGAATTTGCCATTGAGGACTGAGGGGTGACACTTCTGTCCTCTATTTTGTGTGCTTGGTGTGAAGAGGGTCAGTATGGTCACTGACCGGGAAATGGGTACTGGCAAGAGTAGGTGTTGGAGACGTGGGTCTAGGAAGCCAAAATCTGCGATCCGCTGGGTTGTATCTCTTCATGACTGGTTTATTTTTGCAAAGATCACAAGAACTTACCTCGTGGTGTCATCTCCATTTGCTCCACTGGGATGAGCGTCTTGGATTACTAAAAGATAGTCTCCTGTTTTCGGAAGGTCATATGCTACAACATGAGAAAAATGTTACACATTGCTGATCAGGATTTCTTTCCAAAATGACACGTGCACTTAAAATGCTCGTGTCATTTCAAACATTACATGGTGCTTAAAAGCAGCAAAGTTTTAGAGACCCTACAAAGAGTTTATTTGGTCCAGGTACGTTTTTCAGAAAGCCGTTGAGACTGTAAATGCTGAAGAAGGCCATTCAGCGGGGAAATTAGATAGGCTTTCTCTCTTTAATGTGGGTTGAAGGTGAAAAACATGCTGGGGTGAAAGAGGTTGAGTGCTGTATGTGGCAAAGGCACTGGCTCTACTGTGAGCATTTAGGGATAAGGCTGTGGGAGCCTACCCGGAGGCAGGTTCCAAGATTGGTGTGGGTTTATTTTGGCTTGCTTGTGCTCTTAAGTTAACATAAAGACAAGGAAACAAGCTGTGTTTGCTCCATATGCTGTGACAGAAGGACTAAGAGCATATGAAATTTAAAAAGATGTCCTCTTCACAGTGCTGTTGGGTTGAAAACTGCAGCTGGCAGTAAAAAGTCAATGTTCTGGTTTTCACTTTGGAGGCAAACAGGTAAGATTATAATAATTCAAGATGTACCTCCTGTTGTGTTGCTTACAGCTGTATTGATGATAGAAGGGGTTAGTGTGATCATTTATTTGAAAAACATCAATTGTAGGGGGGTTAAAATACGAGTAGGCTGTTTTGCTGCTTCTATGGATCAAATACCAGGATAAAGTATTGGTACCATTAGGTATTAAAATGCCATAGCACTTTTTTAGCAAGCTATTTGAATATTTTTGCTCGCTTTGGCTATTGGTGTAGAATACAGGATGGCTAAGGATTGGTTTCAAAGGCACACGAATTTTACTTCTGCTTTGTAAATGAGCAGCGTGTGTCAGCTGCAACACACACAAGACAAGTGTCGCCTTTCCATGCACCCTAGTCAGTGGATCTCTTTGAAGCTTGGGAAGACTAACGTGTTCCGTAAGTGATTTCCCATGTTGTGCTTTTCTGAATGTTAAGTAGAAATACGGTCTCATTTGTACAGAATTGGGGACGGAAGCTTCCTAGACCTTCTGCTTCTGGCATGCTTATGTGACACAGTGAAGGATCTGGGTTAAAATACTTTACTTGGGAAAGAGACCTGAGGTTAAATATTAAGAGACCACTAAGACTGTAAGAAGCTGCTTGAGACTATCATAAAAAAAACCAGGTACTGATGAGTGGAGGTTGGAGGCTTGAAAATGATACAAAGACTGGGATATTTCTCAACAGAAAAGAGAGACGTTATACAGCGTGTCGTTGTTCTTATCTCTTCGGAAGGATTGTACTGCCCAGCAGCCCATCATGGACAGCAACCCGTTAGGCTCAAGAAAACGGAAATAAATACGCAGAGACCATCTCAACATTAAGTAGATGAACTGGTCCTGCTGGGTGGTCACACGGTTCAGGCAGTGCTGTTCTCCAGCAGGTTACCCTGTCGCTGTGGTTCGGGGGTGCTCAGAACAGTCGGCTGAGTGTTCGGGGCATCGCACTGAGCCTTGTGCAGAGAGAAGCTTGTGCTGATGCAACTCACCCAGTGAGCTCTAGCACTGCATGCCTCCTGAGTGTAGTGACTGCGTTCAGGAGATGTTCTGGGGGATACAATGGTTTCTAAAACAGTCTTATTTCTACAGAAATAGATGCAGAATGATCTGATTTGCAGCAGCTGCGTAGGGGCTCTAATTTTTCACTTCGAGACCTCTTGGCAAACCCGGGGAAGGCAGAACTGCTGCAGAGTTTCCAAGCCACACCTCTCCCCCCACCCGGCAGGCACTCTATCTGCTTAATCCTGGGGCTTTTACCAGTTCAGTGCTTTATCACCCAAATGGGGCAGCTGCACAGGATTTCTGAATGCAATTAAATTCAAATTCAAGTATTACAGAATAATGGGGATTTCACAGTCTTGCCCAAAGATTCCTTATTTGCACAATTACAAGGGTTTGTGTAATTTAAATATCTATATTATTGCAATGTAAAATTAAATCAGTACTAGAGAGAAACGTGCCATGTATTTACTGATGTTTCCCCATTGTAATTTGCAGTATAAAGTGATCTGTTTGCTTCTTGGGACCTCACTTTTCCTGGTATGATAAAATGAAACAGACAAATGACAAGTGGTGACTATGGGGTTCCTTGATTGTATTTATTTATTTTAAAAATACAGATTCAGTAAATAATTGAACTTTTTGCTACTTAATTCTGTGACTCTGCTTCTGACACAAGGTAACGCAGCATTCATAGCTCTAATAAAAGATGCTTAATGCGAAGCTTGCATTCCTGCTAAATTGGTATGAAGGATAGGAGCTCTGATTTAATTTTAGGATCCATTTCGTAAGTGCTAATAGCTTAACAACTTGTCTCCCGTCAGGAGTTACACCCTGAAGAGCTCAGGCCACTACTGGATGGTTTGAATTATTAATAAGCCCATCCTTAAATGCGTTGGTTTTTTCTTGCTGTTCTTTGGTAATAGCCAGTTAAGAGTAATGGGAACTACATGCATAATGTAACTCTTAGACCCATTATTGAGAAATGGGAGCTGAATGCTTTCGTTTAGGAAACAACAGAACCAAACATTTAAAAAACCTTTAAACCTTTGTTGGATAGTTCTATTGTTGCTTTCTTTCCCCATCTCTGGAAGCATCAGCCCATCGTTTATTCATGCAGATTTTTGGATAGCCTCACCTGATACTAGGCTGCTTTGCTGTAGAGTTAACAGCTTTGTATTTTGACGTTGCAGAGACCACAAAAATGTTCCATATGCAGTGGTGGTAAAGATAGATAATTATGGGGTAAATGTCACTAGTGGTTAACACCTCATGGCCGCTGCATGTGTATTTCTGTTATGTAACTGCTAGGAATGAATTTTACAAGTCCTGGAGCTTTTTTTTTTTTTAATTTCAAAAGTGATAATTTTTTTTTTTGGCATGTAAAAAGAGAGGAAAAAAAGCTAGAGGAGAGAAAGGAGGAAGGAAGCAGGTAGCTGTGACACTGTTAAGAAAATCAACCCTCATATCAATGAAATCTCAAGACAGCAAGGCATTGAGTAAAACCTTAACTGGACAGATCAGATCTGTGCCTCCAGTTAAACTCGCCAGCCTGAATTTGGGCACTGGAGTGGGAGATGTAAATACCTGCAGCGTATATTGTCTTCAGAGTGGTCTGCTGAGTGTTCAGCACTTTTGGAAACCAGGCCACCTGTGTAGTCCTCTAAAATTTTTTAAAAATTCCTGACATGTGATCCCTATCAGAATTTCTAAATGGGAATTAGACTTGCATTCCCGTTAAAACCAGCTAGATCTGGTGAAGACAATAGATTTTTCCCTTTTTATTGGAAAGGAATACAGAAATATCTTGTACTTTCTGCTTCACAGAAATTCACTTCATATAGTTACTACCGCTATGCTGTGCTCAGAGGGTGCAAAACAAGATGCTAAATCGAAAGTGCAAGCTATTCTGTTCTATATTATTTTTAAGTTAGAAAATAATACTTAATCCCCTTACCAGGCACCCGTCAGCACTCAAGATATAAAGAAGTTGTACAATGAAACATAATGATTATTTTATATTTATTTCTTTGAGAATGCTTCTTTTTCAATTTCACTTTCAGGCAAGAAAACAGGAGTTTATAAGATTATAATAACTATGTCACGAATGGTTCTAAATATTAAGGAACTCAGACTGCTTTTCTGTCTTTTGCAGATTCACGGGCAGGTATGGACCTAAGTAATTCCCAGGAACAGCCCATGGCTGCAGGTACTGTGCTGTTCAAATTACGTTCTTTCATCCTTTCTTGAAAATTTTAAATTAAAATGGAGAGAAATATATGAGTTACAGGTTGTTTAGATTCTCAGGACACTGAATCGCACAATCACAAATACGAAGATGGGCATGGAAGGCAAAAAGTAAATTCTAAAATTGAAATAAAGCTGTGGAAGTTCAATATAATATTAGATCATAGATCATAGAATCATAGATCATAGAATCATTAAGGTTGGAAGAGACCTCAAGGATCATCTAGTCCAACCGTCCCCCCACCACCTATTACCCACTAAACCATGTCCCTAAGTACCACATCTAACCTGGGAAAAAAGACTGTATAGTAGGAAAGGAAATGTTTTCAGAAGAAAGCTGGAAGTTTTGATTAGGGAAGCAAGAATAATGTGTTTCTTCTGGTTGACTGCATTTCTGAAAATATGAAAACAAACCTCTTGTATGAGCTGGAGAAGTGTTTTACTTGTTAATCAAAAAATTAAACTTTTTTCAGATCCAATGTTGTATTTAGCTTGAGAAGGATTGGGTTTTTTTACTATCAAACTGTTAACAAGTCAAACAACTTTAACAATTTTAACAGCAATTTCACGATGTCACTGTGAACTTTAAACATTCACAGGATCGTTCAAAGAAAACAGCTGTTGTAAAACAAAATACTGATCTGCCATTTAGAGAAATATGCATAATATCGAGTTAGCCTGTATTATGAATTTTATGAAAGAGGCTTTATTTGAAAAACTTCACCCAAATAAATTTCACTATAGTTAAAAATTTGGCTTTATTTCAGAGAAGAGAGGTTTGCAGTTCTGGGACATACTGCTGCCTCAGTGATCAGCAGAAAACGTTCTGATAAAGTTGATGTTTAAAAGGACAGACGTGAAATAAGCAGAGGAGTGCAACACAGTTCAAAGAGGCTTCCGATTAAATGTGCTTGAACAGTTTCCTGGCCTGGGGCCAGAATGATTAATATTTTGCCCAAATGAACCAAGTAGAGCTGTGATTCTTTTTCCATGCTCTGAAAAGCTTGCTTCCTTACCTACTAGCAGCAGTTATCAGAATACATATGATATATAGAGTTACGTATACTGGAATTTATTCCTGGTTTGTTCTCATTTAGAACAATCCCCAGAATAGTTAAATCTGAGCAGAAGCTTAAGACTTTGTTAAAGATGTGTGCTCTGCATGAGAGTTTGTATATGACTTTGGGAAGCAAATCCATTCAGCCAAACCGCAACTAATACGTCTATAGGAAGAACATTGTGGGCAGCGGGAGCTTGCAGATACTTTGAGGTAACCGCCTGGAAATATTCTTGAAGCACAACTAGTTAATTATCGGTTTGTTGGGGTTTGGTTGGTTGTTTTTTTTTTCAGAAGGACAAGAAGTTTTGACAGACTGTAATCTGAACAAATCCCAGGAAATAGAAAGTATGGATAGCGCGGAAGATATGAAGGAACACAATCAATCTAATGAAGAAGCAGGAGGTAATGTGGAGATTGAATTCTGAAAAATAATAGTTATATTGGGTTTTTTATTCATCTGATTATGCTATGAGAGTGAACGGAAAGTTTATTTCTGCATCATGGCTCTGGTTTGCCTGCATGTCTGTAAAAGGATTAACAATACCATTACAGTTTAGAGTGTTTTAACGTGCTCTAAAGGAGGAACAGTTGTTTTCTATCAGCGAACCTCACGTGTGCTTTATAAAGGTCACTTTTACAGGATTTGTGAAATATGGATAGCAAGATAAAAAAGCATGTGCATCTGGTGCGCTCTTTCAATGTGTGTTGTAGCATACAAATTCTTAAAAGTAGTTTGCATATGACAAACGCGTGTGTTAGGACTGCACTTTTTATACTGTTGTTAAGCTACTCTGAGATCTGAAAAACAAGATTTTTTTTGATTTTGTTTTCGAAAGAAAGGACAAGTTACCTCAAATTCACAGGACAACTCAGCCCTGTAGAATTTAAAACTGTAGCAGTAATCCTCTACTTCAAACTGTGGGTGAACAGAAGGTTGGTCAGTTTACCGTGTTTATTGTTCAAATTAAACAGCAAACCCTTCCTATACAGCTCTGAAAGAAGGCACTGGTATGAATAAAATATGAAAACAATATGCGCTATTTTTAATTTAAGAGGTCTTACATAAATGCATATTTCTGGGTGTCTTTAAAAACTAGTAGGCCCTCTTCACTTAAGAGATAAAAGCAGCAGCTCCTGAACCCAGCAATCTCACAGGCCCTCAGAGTTCAGGATTTGTATATGTGTATAGATGTAGAGTAAGAGACTTTGAATTTCTTCCTGGATCTAGAAGTTTGTAAACTGAAATCACAGCATTAATAAACATTCCTGCCAGTGAGCTGAGCGTGTTCATTTATGCCAGTTCTCAACCACAAACAGTGAAAAATGCTGCCTGGTAGAGGATGTGGTATACATGTACTGGGGAAAAGACAGACATTGTTTTACCAGTTTCATGTTGCCTTTCAAGTACTGCATGTCCATGGCAGTACAGCAGTGTCAAGACAAATGATGTCTGTGGCTTTGGTTAGTAGTTCTGAGGTAGCGTTTACGTATCACATGAATCAAGTAAATCACTAAAGAATTGTCTCTGTTTTGGTTGCCCACGTAGCTTTGGTTGTTCCCTGTAACATAAACGTGATGACTTTGTTTTGGATTGAAACGAAACGTTCAGATGTTAAACTTTTGCATTATTATTATATTTATTATTTATTAACAACATACAAAACAACACAAAACAGTCGAGGGAGTGCTGCACTAGCAAAAGAGTCCATGAGGATGGTGAAATCAATGTCACTTAGGTATCTACAGTGCTAATGTCTGGAACCCTACTGGTGTATGACCTTGACAGTTGGTGCAGAGAAAGAGCACACAGGTTTTCTGACCAAATTTGGGTATCTGACTTAGGATGAAGTGCCTCGTGTCCCCAGGGTAGCTGCTGCTTAGCAGGGCTCTATTTACAGTCAGTGGAGAGTAGCTTAGTAGAGATGTCTGTGGTATAGAATCCAGCTTGGGCAGGTGAGTTCTGCTCTGCTTACCCTAAAAAGAGAAGTCTAATGTTATTATCCATCGATCATGGATCGCTTGAGCTTTTTCCACACCCAAGGCACCTGATCTGTCAGATCCCACAGCTCGTAAAACATTCATAGCCGCGTTCCAGCTATTTGCCCAGTTCTTATGCCATTTCCACTTGCACTTGTTCACTTCTTCTATCTCTGCTTTCCCAGTGTCCCTGCCCCTTGCTCCTTCTAACCACTAAGCTGTCGGTAAGGGAAGCCAGGACAGGGTTTCTTTCACAAACCCCTCAATACTGACCATCCAAGAGGAACTGCTGTAGCTTCTCCCCACCTTCCCATTCCAGGACCCCTGTCTATACCTCTTGCAGGTGCAGCATCATGGCATCTAGCAAGTCTTTCTGCAGTTCCTTCCTATCCTGAACCTTGGTACCATTTCTCAGACTCTTTTCCGTATAATTAAGTCAGGTACAACTCAAACGCTTGTGAGAGACTGTTTATATTGATACTGCTCTAATATACCATTCATTTTTTATATTGCTCCTGATCTCTTAAAGTCTCTTTACAATTTGTTCTGGAATGCAAATACTGAAAATGTACATCTCAAAGATAGTGCTATAAATATCAATAAAGCATCGGGTCACTCTGATAGACTCCCTTACCATTAGAGCGTTCATTCATGATAAAGTGAGTATGAACCTACTCAGTACCACAGCGATCTGTTCGTTGAGTCTCACTATAGGAATAAAGAGATGATTGCTAGGAGAAAGCTGGTTTAAATGTACAAAAAAGATAGCTACAGCACCTCAGTGTAAAATGGCACCAAATAAAATATCTATGTTGTCTTTACTTCATTCCTTCACGTACCATTCTCTACAGCCATTCTGATACGGAAGCACAATAAATCTTAAATATTTAAGCACGCTGCACTAGAACTCTAGGTTGTGCAAATATCAGTAGGCGTATTCAAATTTTCTGCCTAACACCACCAGTTAAGTTGCTGTTGGATACTAAAACTCAGAAATAATCTTAGCTTTCATGTCATGCCTGCTATATAAATTGCAGGTCAACAGTAGCAGCTACGTTAGTTACTGAGCAGTCCTTGTGGGTCAATAACTATCTGTCTTACTTCTAGATAAGTGAAACCACATTCTGACAGTGCTGCCCTGGTGGGAGTATTATCGTTCAGGGATCACTAACCCTGGTAAAAATGAATATGTAGTATTCTCCAGAATCACAGAATAGAAATATCATCAGTATTGGTGATGGCTCTTGGGAAATGGATTATGTCCTGCCTACACCTGAAAAGTCTATCTGTTTAAAAAACCCAAGCAGCTCTATCTGGCACTTTTCCAGGTGTGATCACTAAAACCCTCACTGCGTATCAAATTTAAAGAGAAATAATGAAAGATGTTTGTGTGGTTCTCATAAATGTTAATCATGGTATTTGCGACCCATCCCTTTTACTAGTGAGCAATTCCACTTCAGTATCTTCACAATCCATCGTTGATAATAGCTGCATCACAGAAAACTCTCCTTTTTTTTTTTTTTTTTCAAATCCTGAATCCCTGCATGATCCATGCCCACAGGGCTTGTTCCATCTGCTGAAGGCCATCATAAGAACATGAGGCCACTGACTCACAGAGTGAGATCAAGCATTTGATAGCCTGCTTTCCACAGCCTTAATGTTTGTAACATGTCTTTCTTCAATTATGTCTGTTTTTTCCGTGTTTCGTCGAGCATTCATGCTAAGTAGTCACCTTCCAGTTTCTTGGATTATACATTTGTTTTCTGAATCTTGCATTATTAATGGGTGATGCCCTAAATACATCGTGGGGACTTATTCTGAGGCTTTGAACAGAAGTTGGAGCCTGGTCAAATCTAGAAGCTGTGTCACTAATCTGGTGGAGTCTTTATGTTAGGTCTGCAGAAAATGGTGCTGTGGTCCTTTCAAATGGCTAAAGGCACTAAATAATGTATAGGGCTGAAACATCATCACGACTGCTGCTCTTCTGGTATAAGAAAATCCACTTTTTTGGTTAATAATTCCACACTTGTACTTCTCCGAGCGCATGCAGACACACTGGCTGATGTGTCATTCATTTGGACTGACGAAGGTGAGGTGCCACTCAATGGAAACAATTCAGCCTGTCCTATTATACACCCTTTTTAAAAGGGCTTCACCTGTGATTGCTAAGTATAGGGCAAACAATCAGGCAGAAGAGTGTAGTAATATGTTAATTAAGAGCTTGATGGAGAAGAAGAAAAAAAAAAAAAGAAAGAAAAAGCCTTTTTTTGCCTCAAGGGAATGGAAGCTTCATGCTGTGGTGCACATGGTGTATGGTTGCCTGCAACCATAAAAATACACTGTTCCCATGGTGCTTCCTGTATCTGGTCTGAAAAGAGACAAGCAATGAGACAGACAGGGGAGGAAGCACTTAATTTCCCTTCTTTCTTTATGTGCCCCCGACACTGTTACCTTTGGTGGCCAAAGTTGAAGCGTCCTTAATTTAAAAATTAAATTTAAAAAAGCCGTGTTCTTTCCTATGGGAGTCGCAGTCAAGCTCAAGTGTTTAATTATGTCTTAATTCCCTCATCTGTTGAGGCAGACAACTTTTTGGGTGTTATGAATGTTAGCTAGCTTTCATGGTTGTGAAATAAAAAGAAATAGAAGCCACATTTGTGGTTTATGGATGCTAATTGCTGCTGCATTTAGGTGTGTGAAAGGGGGCGGTTAAAAGGCTGGAGTGAGACCGGAGAGGATGACAAACCCTCGCTTAGGCGCATACTGAGGTTCCAGTGGTGCTGCTAGCACACGCACTTATCTGCCTGAAAAGGAAGTGCCGTTTTTTATCAGAATATTACATCTCCCAAGCCCAGATCGAGCCCTACCGCTCATGGGACTCAAGGGTTATCTCACAACATCAGCAGTACTGTGCTGCAGAAGTTCACTTAACAGGGGATTTCTGCGAGTGTTAAAACCAGGCAAGGAGTCTGTACTGCTTAACTGTGTCAGGTCTCTGCTTTGGTGGCTATGCATGAACTGAAAGTCGCATCTGAGCGTTATCAACAAACAATCCTCTTGACTTTGTTTTAGCTCTACAGTACTGTACCATCAGCAGCAGGAATGCTGCCAAGCACGTTCAGTGACATCAACACAGTTGTGTCACCACAGCCTGTAAATGATTGACATCAACTTGGACTATCCTGCACAACGGGTAGCTCAGAGCACCCAGGGCTGACACAGAAACTAGGATGTTCTGATTACCTTGAAAAACAATCAGAAAAGTGCAGCTATTTCTTATTCTAATTAACCCATTGTAGTTAGCAGAAAATAGAATTTGCATTTGAGATATCCTGACTACCAGTGTAAGCTGTGAGACAAGACAAGGTCTGGAAGGAGAATGGATGCACACCATTATTCAATAGATGATGGGCTTCTTACCGTAACTTTTAAAACAGCATTTTTCTTGGCTTGTTCTGCAATGTGTATCTCTGCTTCATACCAAATGATTCCTGGGTATTAAAAGGGAGAGAAATACTTGTTTCTTTGGCATTGAAATAAAATCTAGTCCAGGGTAGATGAGTTGTGGTGTGTTCCCTCCCCATGCTTCCCCCCCCTTAAAGCAGGAAATAAGTGAAGATGAAGAAAGCAGCCTTAGGAACTCAAATCACATGTCATTGTAGAAAATAATCCATTTTTAGAAATACGGGTTGGTGGAAAGGAAATCAGTTAAATAAGATGACTCACGTTTTGCCCCCAAACTAGGCTGTTCATTTGGCACAAAATGTGTGAATTTAAGGGGCAGGTTTGCTACTGTTTGTGCTTTTCCGAAAGGTTTCGGAAAGCAGAAATAAATCTATGAGAGTCAAAACTTTGCTAAAATGCAGAAAATAGTTCCATGAGTGTTGGAATTGATGAAGCTTCGTTTGCAGTGGGCTTGTGTCTTAGTGCTGACTGACTTGGAATTATGCAAAGTTTGCCTTGTGTGTTAGATGCTGTATTTTAGAATCATAGAATCATTTTGGTTGGAAAAGATAAATAATATCATCAAGTCCAACTGTTAACCCAGCACTGCCAAGCGCATCACTAAACCTTGTCCCCAAGCACCACATCTACTGTTTTTTAAATACCTCTGAGAATGGTGACTCCACCGCTTCCCTGGGCAGCCTGTTCCAGCGCTTGACAGCCCCTTCAGTGAAGAGTTTGTTCCTAATATCCAACCTAAACCTCCCCAGGGGCAACCCGAGGCCATTTCCTCTTGTTCTATTGCTTGTTATTTGGGAGACCAACCCCCCTTCCCCACGCCCTCCTGTCAGGGAGTTGCAGAGAGCGATCAGGTCTCCTCTCAGCCTCCTCTTCTCCAGACTGACCCCCCCAGCTCCCTCAGCCGCTCCCATCAGACTGGTGCTCCAGCCCCTTCCCCACCCCGCTTCTCTTCTCTGGACACACTCCAGCCCCTCAATGTCCTTCTGGTGCTGAGGGGCCCAGAACTGACCCCAGCCCTCGGGGTGCGGCCTCCCCAGAGCCCAGTGCCGGGGGACGGTCACGGCCCCGGTCCTGCCGGCCACCCCATCCCTGATACCAGCCAGGATGCTGGTGGCCCCCGTGGCCACCTGGGCACACTGCTGGCTCATGTTCAGCTGCTGTCACCCAGCACGCCCAGGGCTGCCTGGGGTAGGTGTGTCCCAAGGGCAGGATCTGGCCCTTGGCCTTGTTGAACCTCACACAATTGCCTTGGCCCATGGATCCAGCCTGGCCAGACCCCTCTGCAGGGCCTTCCAGCCCTCCAGAAGATCAACACTCCTGACCAGCTGGGTGTCCTCTGCAAACTGGCTGAGGACGCACTCAGTCCCCTAGTCCAGATCATTGATAAAGGTATTAAACAGAACTGGCCCCAGTACTGAGCCCTGGGACTTCTGGTACCTCAGGCTAGCTTCGCTGTATTCTCAAAACTGTCTCCCATCACACTGTGTTCAAGAGCTCCAGTCCTTGTTCCTGTTTTTGTTCCTTCTGCTGCTCTGCAGGAGCTGTTAGGAACTTTGTTTAATTCAGAGTTCAATTCCATATATTCTTGTTGAACAGTCTGTTGCTGCACCTCACCTGCCAAGCATGCCAGAAGCACCGGCTGTTTCTCCTGACGCAGGAGCACCACCTCCAGGAGTGGTTTGGGGAGAAGCAGGTACTCCTGGGCCGTCTGCTGAACAGGCCACTTGTCAGACTAGAGGGATTCTGAGAAGCCTTCCCCTTTGCCAGAGAGGACTGGATTTGGTGTACAGGTCTGAATGTTATGAAGGGAACACAGAGTGGATGCATACGCTTCTGTAGAAGACCAGGCTAAAAGTAAACCACAAGTATTTAATGAGAAAAACCTCAATTTGGAGAGACTGTACCTGTAATCTAAAATTCGAGTCACAGAATCTAGATTATTTACTAATGGAATTTTTTTCTAGTTGAATCAAATCAATACACTTAGTTCTGTGAATATTGTGGTGGTGAGCAACATCTTAACCAAGCTCTCCTCTTCAGTTTATAAGTGTTAAAATTCCATTGCTATTTGTCATGGACTTCCCTGTTCTTCATATTATTATATTTTCTTATCGCATGATATTTTCCTAGTACCAAATCCAAGAGTACATTGCATTGTAAGAAAGACTTTTGGGACGTGATTTACAAACGCTAAATGAAACTACACTTTCAACTTCTCAGATTTGAAGTTCATTTGAAAAAGCAGTTGACCAGAGACAATCATGCCTGAGTGGTCATATTAGTAATAGGTCCCTTGATATAACTAATGAAGGCGATTATCTGAATTTAACATGTGGCCTTTTTCAGTCTGACTGTTAGGTCCAGATGTTCTCTGATTAACTGTCTAATTGAAGTCTGATTTAACGGTTGTGATTGTATCTGGCTTTCTGGACTTTAGGAATTGTAATTTTAGAAATGTTTTCTGAGTGATGTTATCTTAACGGTAACAGAAGGAAAGAACTCGTACAGTTTCATCTTCTTCTGTGGGCCTGTTTGTTTTTTTTTAAGAGGGAGACTTTAAAGACAGTAAGATTTGAAAGGATAATGTTAACAGGTGTCATAAATGAAACAAAATTAATCTGGGACGAGCTTTGGAAGGCTGGGATGCTGTAGGCCCAGGGATGTGGGGTGGCATTCCCTCTGCTCCTGCGCAACACTGAGGAAAAATGGCAAGCTATTGATGGTTTTTTATTTAAAAGAATAACAATACAATCCCGTGATAGTTTTAGCGCAGTACTAACCATAGTTTCCTATCCCTCAGTTGTAGTGTCTCAGGTAATAACATTCTGCTTCCCCCAATTCTCTTTGTAGTGTCAGTTAAATGCTTTATTTTTCATTTCCTTCCCTAACCCCTGGCCCACTGCTGCGTGGTCCCCTTGTCCTGTTTCACTCCAGCTTTGGTAGCAGGCAGCTGGGGTTAACATTTTTCCCTTATTGCTACTTTGGTTAGTCTAACATATTTTGGAAACTTTTTGAATGAAAATCCTAAAAAACCCTACTGGATTTTTATTAGGTAGAAATTGGCAATAGAACGCAAGTATGTGGTACGAAATTATAGATTTACACAGGAAAGCCCATCTTTAAAACACAAAAATCCTTGTATTTGAATAAGATGCTTTAAGAATCAGTTATGTAATTCAAGTTTCCTGGCTCATGTGACCTTGGAGATGATGTGTGGTGTTTGATTATTTGTTGTTGTTGTTGTAATTAATTCTACAACTAGATAAATACGCTGCATTTTAATGACAGAAAGACACTGGTATTAATGAAGTAGAAAATACGCATCCGGGTGCTTGGAAAATGATGCCTGGTGTTGGGCTGGTTTTTTTTTTCCTTTCCAATTCTTGGTGCTGCATTTCAATTTGATTTGTTTCTATTTTTGTTTCAAGTCACCAATAAAAACAAGGAAACTCATTACCATAGAGCGTGCACTCCACAAAGGGGAATTATGAAAGTTTCTCTCCTATTTTTAGAAGTGAAATTTCCACCAGGTGCGTTCTGCAGTGGTTCATTTAGGAATTACCGCTCAAGTATGCTTTATACAGTGTCTGAACAAAATAGGTGCTGGGGTTTTGTACAAAAACGGATCCTGAACAACAGTACTGAGAAAATACCGGAAGACAGAAAGATAAAATGAAAGCCAGTATGTCCAAGTAATAATTTTAATAAGTCAAGGAAGTGAAATCTATGGATTTCCAATGTGTTGTAGTTGGCACTGCTGGCTAGCTGAGGGCTGGTACTGCTTCTAGGTGATCGCTTCTTCCTTTGTTGGCAAACAATGATCGCAGAAAAGCGTCACTGCTGTTGCAAAAGAAAAAGGAGCTTATCACTGGAGTTGGTGGAAGAAACAAAGCTAAATAGGGCCAAAAAAGGCTTGAACTCCTTTCCCTTCCCTGCAGTTGGTATCTGCAGTGGTGTCGAAGACAGATATGGAGAAAAGTTGCCTTCTCTGTTGCCTCTATTAAAAAAAAGTAAATCTCATGTTGCTGTTGTGTCACTTCACAGTTTCTAATTCCTCGTTACTTATAGTTTCCAAATTCTCAATATATACATGTATGTCATGAGTAATTGTTTTCTTCTTGTTATTTCAGGAAAGAAAGCTTTGGTATAGCATTGAATTTTTTTGGTTTACGATTTTGATGGGACACACTGCAAACCTCTCTTCATTCGTTAAGGAATACGGGTGGTTTTTAGTTCGTGACATCTCTTCCCCCACAGTGCGTCAATTCCATTGTAGAAGTGTTTTTCATAAACATGCAGGATTCTGACTTTGATTTGGAAACTCCGCTGACTTTTTCAGTTTCTGAAACATACGTCTGTTCTGTTTCAGGCTGGTTTAGGTAAAGGAATCTTGCGTTCTGGGAAGGGACCAACTCTAGTATGAGTACGCTAGCTTTTGGGTTTCTACTGCTATTTCTGGGGACAGTTTGTGGAGATAACGGTGATGAATCATCAGTTAATACCTGTCAAATCCAGGTAGTCACAAGAATCTTTCAATATGCACACGTATAGACTCCCTTCTTGTTCTTCAGCATCTGAATCCTATTAACAGCTGTCAAAATCTGGTAAACTATTTATATGCTTTCACAATTTGTTTAATTGGATAGTTAGGAAATGGCATACAAGAAAAGCTTTTCTTTTTTCTTTTTTTTTCCTTTAGTCTGGCTGAACATCTGTAGCATTAGGGGCTCATTATCTCTGAATTGGCATAGCAAATCAGCAGCATCATTAAAATGCCACATTAAGATGATTAAGTTTCTTTGTTATCCAGTTGACTTTTTGCATGTGCTGAGGATTTCACGATTATGACCCCACTCCTTGTAAAACACTTGAGCAACATCACCCTTTTGTGCCGTTGTCTTTAATAGCTTCTGGGTTTTATCCTTTGTGCTTTTCATAACACTACCGGTAAACTTTGCTTAACAACAGTACAAAACTTACGTTCTTTTCTCTATATTTGATGCCAAGGTCTTGGATTAAATATATTGATCGGGCATTTTTCCTTCCGAGACTTCCTCCTAGAGAGAATAGCTAAGGTAACACTCTGCTTGTCCTAATTGTTTGCTGCTATTGACTTCTTTTTTTATTCATGCATTTTATAGAACATATACAAGCACTGTTCATGTGGTGACTCAGTCTGAAGCTGCCACCACAGCTTTATTTTGGATTTTTTCCAGAACCCATTGTTTTTACAGTGTTTCAGGTGAAACAAAAATATTACTCTGGAGTATGTCTTTCATCTTGTAATCATCTCCCCAGGAAATGAAACCATGTGCATCAGCCTTAACGCATCACACTGGTACTTTGTTGTGTAAAACCTACAACATTTTTTTCTGCAGTGTATATTACCTTCATGAACTGCCTCAAGAAAAATAGTTACCTGGGTTAGAGACCATGAATGTTTTTTTCCTCTTACAACCTCTTTACTTTCCTGAGCATAGAAGAGATGATAGCACTTTTTTTTTTTCAACTGGGAGAACTTTCTTAGTATTGTTAGGGATAATTGCGTGTTTTTCCTTTTCTACTTGAAGTTACAGCTGCCTTCCTCTTGGTTAAGGCAGACCAGCCTGGAAACTCCCTAATCTCATTAAAATATGCCAATGCAATTTTTAAGTAACAAACTTTTCCACACAGTTCCAAGCTCCTGATCTCACAGTATTCCCTGTGCGTGCCAGTACACACTGCAAAAGTCAGGGCTGAAAAAGGAATTTGGTTGCTCTGCAACCACTGGCTTAGTTTTAGGCTGACCTGTACTGAGCCAGCTTTGCTTCAGACTGCTTTGTACCAGAGCTTTCTTCTGTATTGCTGTCAGGAAGGCAGGGCAGACTCGAAACTGTAACAGGTGTGGTAGGACAGAAAAATTCCAACCCTTCTAACATTCATTTGGTTAAAAAAAAAGCCTCTTCCCTAGTGGCTTCTGCTGTTTGTTGTTCTCAGTCATCAGAAGGTGTATTTTTCCGTTGAGGTTCTTCAAATGCTTGCATGCAAACTGAAAAGCACTCGAGCTTTGGTGGGACATCACCGACAGCTGGAGCGGTGGTAATGTTTGTTGGGGGGAAGCAGTGGTGGAAAAGCCTTGATGAGAACTCAGGTGCATCCTTCTCTGTTACTAAAGAAAACACAAGTATTGCAACCAGTCAGCATGCAATATGGAAAATGCAGAGGTAATTATTTTCCACAGTGGAACCATAGGATGGCTTGCCCAGTTTGTGCCAGTCAGCAAGTGCTTGCCATGGGGAACTCAAATGAGTGTTCATGCTGTGCTGCGTGAACACTGGCACCACTCTGTAAAAGGGTGAAAAGCTGTGAGCCATGAACTTGTGATGAGAAACAGTAGAAAAGTCTTCTCAGTTGGAGATGGTAGCTCGTCCTCCACTGCTAAGCAATTGCATCTGATGCAGACAAAAGGTGAGACGTTAAGTAGAAAGTGGGAATTGAAATTGTTTCTGAAAGTACCAACAAGGTGCAGCTGCAATGTGTACTTCCTTTTACCATGCTGTGCAGGATGTAGCAAATTATTTTGGAGCTGCCTCCTTTTGAGAGGGAAAAAAACCCAGCCAACCAAGCAACAAAACCTTTTTTTGTTTGTTTGGTTTTTTGGAAAAGGGATTCTGTTGAAAGCTGCTTTCAGCAACTGGCAATAATTTTTCCGTAGACTGATGGAAATGGATGCATAAACTAATTTTGAAGGAGTCTTGATAGCAGGATCACCTTCACGCCCTCAGACGTGAAGTTGGCAGCAGAAGGTACCTGCAGAGGACACCCTGTTTCAGTGGAAGTTGGAATCCCCAGGATGTGAAGCAGAGCTAGCACAGAAGAAGGTGCAAGGAAAACGGGCCCATTTGTAGGTGAATCCAGACCTCCCCATGAAAGTCTGAGTGAACACCCAAACCTGTGTGAGCCCTTCGGAACCAGGGCAGTCAGTCACAATGCCAAATTCTAAGAAACATCTAGGATAGGGGGATAAAACCACACAATATGGGGAAAAAACCTCATCCTTCTGTGGGTATCGTCATCTATGGAGAGCACCAAGAGGAGTCTCATGAGTTTCCCACGCTGCCATGGATTCTTGCATAGGATGAAGAAATCATCCCCCACCTGTTTCTTCCACCTCACTTCAACCTAAAGTAAGATAGCTTGGCAGGGCTTAGCGCAAACATTTAGGCCAGAGGAGTGATTTTATCACTAAAATATAGTTGGAAATTTTAATTTCATGAAAGCATTGGTTGCCAGATCTTTATTTTTCAGTGCTGCTTTTATGTTGCCACCTCATTTTCGCTGTCACCAATTGTTTGTTCTCGGCATTTGATGTGGTTTATTACTCAGAACCAGAACTAATACATATTCAGCAGTCCATGTTCTGTACTTTGGAGAAAGGACAAGTGATTAAGTGCTACATTTAACTGTCTAACCCTCAGTTTGAGAGAGGAGCAGGTGGCCATAAGAGCAATACTTTCAGACAGGAAACTATGTATTTTATCTCTTAGTGCTTTTCTTCACTTGGTAGCTTGAGGCATAACTCAGGTTTCAGCCAAAGCCTAGCTGCTGTCTAGGTGGAAAAGTCAGCTTTGAGCAGGAAAAAGCTGTTCTGTCAATTAGTAAGGCTTTTTAATGCAAGTGCTGGGAATGGTGGAGTTAATAGTGGAAAAGAAATTCAGCAACATAAGCTGGGAATCATCAGCTGTTTATATAGTGTGACCACTTTGCTTGTATTTTTACATGGGAGCATTATTGTTAGTAAATTATTAGCTACTTGTAACATTCTCCTCTTGTCCTGAAATTGTGTTCGAGGCCAGGTCTGTGCTTTTCTCCAGACATGGCTAAAGGTCCAGGAACCCATTCCAAGGCCATAGATGCTGATGTTCGTGAGTCTCTTTGGGTTCTTTGCCGCATACTCGCAATCTGACTTCAGAGAAATCTTTTACCTTTTCTGGGATACGTTTATGTAGCAGAAAATCTTTACCCTGCCTCCGGTAGTTTTACTCACATGGTAACCTTATGGTGCAGGTCTCAAGATTGTCAGATGCTCCTCACATATTTGAGACCTTTGGATAAAAATTGCAATTTGCAAGTGAAAATTAGGATTATTGATTAGGCTTAACTGATGTGAATCTATACTATGGGAGCACTGGAAGTGTTTTGTTTCTTACGAATGTTTCAAGCACCGGAGGTTCCACAGGAAAATATAAGTATGCTTTTTAATTTGCGCCTCTCTGTCGTATTTCCAGTTCACAGGAACAGCCTGAGACACTAATTTCTATCAGCTAATTGTGAGTTGTGGAAATGAGTATTTTCTTTTGAATCCTCAATAGTAGTACTCTGTAACTGCAGGAGAAGATTGCACTGTATTATACTTTTATAATCTGTAGAAGGAAATTATCCATCAAAGGTAATTAACAGGCAGGTCAATATTTTTAAAGGTTATCTTCCCGTGAGTATCATTAAGTGTACATGAACCATGAAGATTCATGTCTCAACTGCCTTTCTTCATCTTTGGATGTTTAAATAAAACTTTTGCGAAGACTGATAATGTAATTTTATGTAATTTTTGGTGAGTTTTTTCCTAAGATACTTCACTGTGCCTAAGATGAGCATTTTTTTTTTCACTTTTGTGCTTTTTTTTTACCTGCAGATGATGTGGTTAAAGTGAAAGGTGAATACAGTGAAAGAGAGGAGAGTGCTTTAAATTCAGAGCCTATGGAAAACCCAGAAGAATCTGAAATGCCTTACACCTATCCCAGAGAATATAATGAATATGAAAGCATTAAACTGGAAAGACATTCTGGTTCATATGACAACGTCAGGCCAGCTAGTGGAAAAATGAATTGTGATATCTGTGGATTAGCCTGCATTAGCCTCAATGTCTTGATGGTTCATAAGCGTAGCCACACTGGTAAATATCCCTACGTTATTCTTGTAAGAGCTGAATACTGAAAGGATAATAATTTCTAATCTAGACTGCTTATTTTAAAAAAGGATACCAACATCAGGATTTCCTTGTTCTGTCCTTGACACCTCATGTGATCTGTAGCAAGTTACTCGCTTTTCTGTGCCTCACTTTACCCATCTCTCTTCTTATCAGGATTGGATGGTAGTAAAAGCATGTTTGTGAGGCATTTTAAGAATTTTGGATGAAAGGCACTATCTCATTTAAGTATTTCAGCCACAAAACACAAGTTAGATTGGTTTTGTGCTGCCATTTCCAGTCTGTGTACGTATTTCTCTTTGTGCTATACTTTGGCAACAAACCAACAGGCATTTTAGGTTTCAATCTGCAGTAAGATAAGACTTTTTTTTTCCTCTAAAAATTGCTAGCTTGTTGGAATCAGCCTCCTCCAGAACACTTATTTCCATGGAAAATCTGTACAGTGTTTTCCATACTCGTACAAGTTACAAGAAGCTCTGACACCGGAGCTGCATGTAACTCCCACTGAAAACGGAAGGGCTGTGTGTGTTACTATAGAAAGAAATTGATCCAGTATCTAATTCTTTCCTCTTCCATAAAGGAAAGGGTATGAGGATAGCATGATACCCACGTAACCATTAAATGTCCTTTTTTGTATGTCATTTTAAGGTGAACGGCCATTCCAGTGTAATCAGTGCGGAGCTTCCTTTACTCAGAAGGGTAACCTCCTCCGCCACATTAAACTACATACAGGGGAAAAACCTTTTAAATGTCATCTTTGCAGTTATGCCTGCCAAAGGAGGGATGCGCTAACAGGTCACTTAAGGACACATTCTGGTAAGTGACTTCAAAGACACTTCATGTGTTTTAGATGTGTGTCACTAGGACACTAGGCGTGGAAAATAAAGAGTCAGTCAGCAGATTTTGCTCAGCCGGTCCAGTTTTGAAGAGTCGACAAAGAGCAGTGACCACTCGCTCTGCCTGCTGTGCTGATGGAACCATCGCAGGACTCAGCTCCGCTCTTAATGCAGAAAGAGGGCACAGGGAACCCCGCTGTCCCAGCTGCATGCCCTGGGAAAGCGCCGGCCTCCGTACCAGCTTGCACAAAATAACTCCTTGGTATTTTCAAACGAGTGGAGCTAGCTATGCCAGCAAGCTCTGAATCTGAGGAGGAGCGCGAAGACGTGCTTTGCTGGAACTTCCTTCCCTTCCTGTCCTGAGCTGTAGGATAGCTCTAGGAGCATCATCCAAGGACAGCGCGACTATTGCCGGTTAACACCTCGCCGTTGTGTAGTGCCTTTCATCTGAACATCTTAACGTGCTCCACAAATGCCAGTGATTTTTCTCAAGGCTGGTAGGGTGTTCTGTCCGTTTTACAGATGGGAGAAACGGAGGCACAGAGCTGAGGTGACTTGAATAACAAACCAGGTATAAACTGATTAATCTTAGTTCCCCCAGTTCTGCAAAAGCCGGGTTGTGCTTAGTTTGATTTGTGTATGTCCTGTGTTATACAGAGACCTAGAAAGAAAATGTTTGTTCTAAATGATAGATGTTATCTCTGCACTGCACTTTACAGAAAAGAAAAAGTTCAACCTCACAAAGAATCAAAGCTAAAAATGAGATTATCTGACACGGATAAATGAGATTCTGATTTGATCAAGACCCAGCCCAGCAGTGGTGACTGTCCCCCACCAGCACAATGCTAAAAACACCATACTTCAAACACATCGTGTGGTTATTGTGACTGAAGGTTTTAAGAGCTGGCTTATTAAACAGTATAAAGAAAACCTCCTCAAGTGAGATCACATAAATAAGTGAACAATTGCATTAGCAGCAGGGAATATGGTCTTTTTGCACAGTATGCAATGCAAGGCTAGTTATACTTGTGCTGTACAGGGATGATACTGTGCCGGGGTGTGTTAGTGCATGTCTCTTCCCAAAACAGACATGAGATCATTTAGCGAGCGCTTCCAGTCCTTGTGTAGGCAGCACTGGGAAAGGCTGTGTGGATATCTCAAGTTACAAACAGGTTTGCTTTAGCTTAAATGAATTAGGAACATAATTTGCTTTACAGTAAATGCCTTTGGAAATGAAATGAACCTCATGTGTGGTTTTAGTTTGGTTTAACTTCACTGGTTTCATGAAATTCTTGAAAAATTCTGTGTAGACAGGGCCTAGGTCAGGCAGTTGCAGTCCCGGTTTAGCAGCGGTACAGTTGGTCTTCTCTGGGGAAGTTAACACCAGGGGAAAGTCATCAGCTAGAGCGGGGCTCTAGGAACCTGAGCTCCTGGGAACAGTGTCTCATTGCAGGTCTTTTCTGGTGCTGAGCTGAGGGAACGAAGAGGAACTCTGTGTGTCCGGTGGGTTTCACCCTCATGTAACCCTAATTTGGGGATGATTACAGTGCTCATAAACTGAGGCAGAAATGTAAAGCGTTCTCCATGAGCTGAATGTGTGCTGTTAGTAACTATATACTTGAATGTCAGGGAGACAGTGTTTTAGTAGTCTCTTGTGGTTATTTTATTCTGTGCTCTTATTTTTCTAGTGGAGAAGCCATACAAATGTGAGTTTTGCGGAAGGAGCTACAAGCAAAGGAGCTCGTTAGAGGAGCACAAGGAGCGGTGCCGTACTTATTTGCAGAATGCTGGCATGTGTGAGGCTGGTGAGTTTATCCCGTTACAGTGGTTTCGTTTTTTTGGTACATTACAGTGCTTAAAAAAGGGGCATCTGGCAAGCTGTTAATTCACAGCCTGAGAACAGTTTTACTACAGTCATTTTCAGTAACCTAAGGGGCTGTAACATCTTATAAAAGGGTCTGGTTTAATGCATCCCTCAGGCAACTAGTTAAAGAATGCTTTTGTTTTAATCACTTTTTTATTTCACAGTTACTTTGAATAAAACATCTAAAATACCTTGTACGGAGCATTTCTGTAGGTGATGCAGGAAGTGAAATTATTCCTACATTAATGCTATTATGTGGCTGGATGAGTTGATGCCCATTGTTGTGGACAACGGTTCTTCACATGTCTCAGGCCGTTTGACGCTTCCTTTTCTTTAGAATAAGAACTATTGGCCAAAATGGGTTAGGATTTGCAGAAGTTTTAGTGGCAGCACTCTAGGTCGTGGAAGTGGGGCGGTGTCCCCAAGATCACTGAGAGATCAGCTTAGGAGGTGGTGAGAGCTAAGGGACTTCCTTAAGTAAAGCGCTGTCTGTGGAAAAGGACGAAGGTGAAATGAATCAAAACACAGTTTTTCCTATTTTCCTTTTCACAGTCTCAGTGCTGCAGTTCTGAAAATACTTTGGTGAAAAATAACTGCCATAATCTTTGAGCCTGCGTCACCTGAATATTTCAAATCCTAAAATGAAGTTGTGTGATCCTAAATAAATATATTTAGGATACATTTCACCTGAATATTTCAGATCCTAAAAGGAACTTGTCCCATGATATGCCAGTAAGTCAGGAGAGACTTACTTTTCCCATTCAGAGTCAGGGAGTGGTTGAGACCTCTCAAATGATTATGCGGCTCATCTGTAGCAGATCTGAGGCTACAATTTCAGAATTCGGGTTCCCATTCTTTTGCCAGGCAGCCTTAAAAAACCCAAACAATAACTTTAAGCACTCGAGATTTCTAGTTTTGATTGTGAATTTCAAATAAAGCTTCCTTTTCAAGGAAAAGGTTAAACTGAATTTTCAGAGAAGAAAACTAACGTGTAAAAATACACTTAGAGCGATGACAATGTTTACTAAAGGCATTTCATATTAAATTTAAATTAAAAAATACTATATTTAGTGGTATGATGATCAAGCAAAGATTCTGCAGGCGTCATCACAAGCCCGTCCTGAAAACCAGTGTGAAGCCCTGTTGATCTATGGTGATAACTGTGGGTACAAGAGTTGTACCTCGGGCAGAGCGAATAGGTTAGTGTACCAGGCTTGATGACACGCGCGCACACAAAAACCGCTGTAAAGAAGCAATGGTTTAACAAAGTTAAGAGTTTTAGAGTTTTTTGTGGGCTACCTTCTTTTCAGCAAATGGCATGTTTTTAAGAGCATTAGTAAAAGTAAATGGTTATCAAAATGTCAGCAAGTTTTGGTTTTCATGAGAACCCATACATATTGTAACTGTGGTTTTATGTTACAGTACGTACTCCCATGATGGCAATCACTCTGAGATGTCCACCACATGAAAATGGAAAACATGATACCTACTATAGATTCTGCTTTTAAATTATTCTCATGGTTTATATTCATTTCAGAATAGCAACATTTCACTTATCCAGAATCTGCTCTGTAATACTTACTGTAGTAGCACAGCATGCCTTAAATTGGTCACAGAGGAAACGTAAATTTCCAGTACGACATGATGTGGCTGTACCCTATGCCTCTAAGACCTTCACACTTCAAAAAATATTGCCCTTTTTTTAGTGGAGTAGTAAGTTTTATGAAAAACAGGAACTCCAGTCTTGCTGAGACGTTTCCATTCAGTTCTCCAGTATCAGCACTATGTTAGATGACAGAATCAGAGGGAGGGAAGGCTGGAAAAGGACCTCCAGAGGTCATTTGGTGTATTTGATTTGGATTGTTTTTTCCCTAAGCGTAGCATTTTGCACTTGTCTTCAGCAAACACGGGTTTCTGATTTCTGACCATTTTCCTCCTTATCCACATCACTTTGAATGTTGGTACTTTTCTGCAGTCGTTGCAACCTTCTCATGTGGAGCCATCTTTAAGCGCAAATATTCTCTATGTGCCATCATCCAATACCTAATTAAAATATTGAAAAACATCAAGAGCATAGTAGCCATTCTGGTTGCTTTTTAGTATGAGGTTTGCATGTTCCAGATGTAACAGCGTGGAAATATTTCTGAAAGGCAGGGTTTATGTAACAGTATTGTTAGAACGTTTCTCAGTCCCTGATAACAATCTCTGGTCACATTGTTCTCATTGCACAATAACCCACCTCTCTGTTCCACTCTCCATTATTTAGTGACCACATAGAGATGCTACAGGAAGCAATGCCTCTAATTTGAGCTCTGCTTTGTACTTTAGGGTTTTGTTAAGGATGCCCGCATGTTCTAAAAATTATACTCACATTTATGGGGTGACAGAAACCACACTATGGAAACAATTCAGTGCAGGCAAAACGATCGTGTGTTCGCGCTCTGGGCTTGGAGAAGCTGCTCTCTGTACATCTACAGAATGAGATGATGGCTAGGGGACAGTTTAAAGGGGTGGCTTGTCACCCAGCAATTACAAGGAAACATAAGTAGTCATTCATCATGGATAAATAATGTTCACACAAATATTTTCCTCTGGAAGTGTTTTCTAAATGTAAGATCACAGCTGGAACATACACACTGCTGAGGTAGGCAACAGAAGCACCACAGAGACATCTCAGGTAGCGACCAGGGAAGGCCGTAACCAGTCACTAGTGTTAGGTAAGTAGGAGATGGTGACCCACGTGTAAAAGTGGTCAGGGCACTGGGGCTGAGCCCCATCCTCCTGCTGTGTAATATACCCCAGTTAGGAGCTTGACTTGCCAGGGAAGTCCTGAGGCACGTGCGAGAGCACTGACCAAGAGGAAGGAAGGCAATTTATTTGGCCTGCAGAGTTTCTTTCATCATCCATAGAGTTTGTGTTGTTTTCTGGTGAGGCAGTTGAACCCCAGAAGAAGGAGCTGGGTGATGTCTTTTTAAGTTAGCTTTTGGGGAGAGAGAGCAGTGTTGTGGGAGAGAAGCGGTGTAACCACCTGTGTCTCACTGGGGGCAGAGTCTGCTTCCCTACGGCTGTGTTATGAAGACGTTGTCAAAGACGTTTTGTGGCCCATAAATAGAGATATTTTTTTTTCCTTCGGGAAAAAATGGTCGTTAGCAAGGAGAAGAAAATCCTAATGTGAAAGAACAGACCCTTAGCGTTAAAATAAAATGGTAGACAGACATCAAACTGGAAGATTGATGCTTACAGATGTCCCAGAACATATTATTTAGGTCAATAGTTACTGTCTCTTCAGCAATCTCGTCTGAGTGAAGACCATTGTTACCTCTGCAGGAAGCTGCCTGTCTGCCCTCTTGACACTAATAAAGTTCCCTTGGTGGCACATAAATAATATTGACAAGGCAAGTAGTCACAGATATGCTAACGTGTAGCTTCCAGCGTGTTTCTAGGGTTGGCTAAGGGAACTTAGAGATTCACTTGTTGAGTTCTGGCAGAAAATAGAGGAAAAGACTCTGAAAAAGTGAAATTAAAGCTTTAGTAGAACCTGAGTACAACTCATGAAGATAAAGAGGGAGAAAAAGAGGAACTAGAAGACCAAAGTAAGAAAAACAAAGAAATGGTGGGGACCAGGGAGCTGCTTTTATGACATGGATGAATTGTGTTTTCTTTCTTTCTTTCTTTTTTTTTTCCCCCTTTACAATGTAAATTTTTGAATATACAGTGCTGTTTGTGTTATTATCTTGCTCAGGGTACTTGTGGGTTGTCAGTTTTAAAAATTTAAATTACTATTATTAACGACTTGTTCAATGATCCCATCAAGAGGACAAGCTTTCTGGGTCAGGGGTAGTTGAAACCTGAACTGCAGTTAACTAAAGATAACATGAAGAGTTCAGAAAGCATATTCCAGTTTTGGGAGCATGACTGTTACACAGAAGTTCTGAAATTAAAAATCCCATAACATTGTTCTCAAGAATTAACTCGAACTTCTGGCCAAAATCCAAACGGGTAATTATGTTCTACCTAACTTTCCCTTATAGTTTCAACTGAATCTGATGTTTTGTCTCACCTTATGTAAACTGTTACGTAGTGTCTTGGTATGTCATGCTGGAAGCAGGTGCATTTTAGTAGTTGGTGAGTGTATTTATATAAGCCTCTAAACGTCCTGGAGTAACTTGGAATTAAAATCAAAGTAGAAAAGCAGCATGTTATTACCTTTAAGGCATTGCATATGCATGCCCTCTGTGGGTCTGGGTAGCATGGGGATCCAGCCTGCTGGAACAGGACTGAGGCAGTGCTGAGCTGAGCCCTCTTATCCTGTCCATCCTGAGTCATATTCGTAGCTAGTACTTGTGGCATCAAGCACTCATGAAGCACTTTACATTTTCAAGATGCTGAACAAACATTAACAAATAGTTCTAGCTGAGGTTTGGTGAGTCACGGTTTGTGCCGACTGAAACTCATATGATATCAATAACAGCAATAATAAACAAGTAAGGAGTGACTGACTTTGTAATTTATAGGGAAATGCTGCACACTAAGGTAGGAAGGATGATACTGCATTTTTATCATTCGCTGTACTTAGCAAATGGCAATTTAAGTCCAATACTTACTAAAACTGCACTTAGCAGCACTGACGTGGTACCAATGCCTGTATCATTTTCCTCTGGCATTACTTTTCTCTTATGTAGATTATGCTGCCTGTGCTGAGGTATGCTAGTGCCATAGTACACCACCACAGTAACCAGGATTCTGTCACAGTGAAATCTGACCTTTTGTATTACCTTGGGAAGGTAAATTACCCCCCCTTGCCTTCATTTTCCATGGGCAGTCTCTTAGAAGGTGTTCGATTTTCATCACAGGGGTCCCTAACACTGAAACTCTTAGTGCTTACTTTTTAATATAGAAGTACCACTACTGATACTTGTTCTTCAGGCGAGAGCATGCTTTTTGGGGGGAAGCCGCAGCAGTTATATTCAGTATTAGTCTGGCAGTAGCGATATGAGTTGGCAGTCCTTCAGCTTGGCTCATCCAGCTCAAAAGCCTGTGCAGCCTCCAGGAGGTGAGAGCAAGCAGTACTTTCCGTGAAACGGTGGGCACTGGTTAGCAGGGCTGAAGGACAGCTCTGGAAAATGGTAAGAGCCGTGAAACAGTCAGTGGCCCAGTCTCAAGGGAGTGATTGTAGGGCACATGTATTTTTCCTAAAATTAGAAATTTTGGAGGTTGTAGTGAGCTTGTAAAGGCCTAATGCTTACAAGTGGGCCAGGGAGAAAGCATTCTTAATGAGCAACATTTAGGAAAAAAGACTACGTGATAATGACACCTGGAAAAAAAAAAGCGTTAGAGGGGAATATTGAAAGATTATATTATTTTTATTTTAATGGAACGTTGATATATTTTATACAAGTGTCTTAGTGATTAGTTAAGATGACATCTAAGTATGACTGATATCTAAAAAGTGTAGCAAAAGCACTGGGTATCTTACACTGAAGTTTGGAAGCACTCTGTCAGTCTGCAGGTGTCACACAGCCTTACTCAGAATAAAAAAGAAAGGCTAACAGAGGTTATGCCTCCATCTACATTTTGTAACCAACCCTTCCAGCCAGTTTATTTTGCACTTCCTCTTGCTAATGAAGATACTGGGTTTGTAGGGTTTGTGCTCTCCTTGCATGAGCTCAGGACTGCAAGATCAGTGTCTGTTTCTGTGCTTGGTTCCACTGACCGCAACTGGTGCCCAAGACGCAAAGAGCAAGAACGACAGAAAAAGCAAAACAAGTTTACATCAGATCTCCAAACTGTTTCCTCCCAGTTAGTGTGGCAAACTCCGGAGATTAAACCATTCATCTCTTCCTTTTTTTTTTTTTCNNTTCTTTTTTTTTTCTTTTTTCTTTTCACATTTTCCAAACTAGCAAGCGTGGAGGCAAGGCACATCAAGGCAGAGATGGGGAGTGAAAGAGCCCTTGTGCTGGACAGGCTAGCAAGCAACGTGGCAAAGCGAAAAAGCTCAATGCCTCAGAAATTTATTGGTAAGAACAAAAAACCTTTTCGTGTGCAACAGTTAAATACGTGCAGGTTGGTAACCTATAGTACAATGCCTCTGCTTATTTTAAGTATGCTTCTCAAGTTTATAATCTAATCTAATACAAAAGAATATAAATAAAGTAACTTTGATTATGTTGTAGGGTTTTGATTGCACTAAAAAGAATGTATTCTGTTAGGTACTTAACCTGGATGGAAGCTACTCTTGTGCTTTGCATCTATTTGTGTAGGCAATTTATAAATGTATTTTATAAGCTTCCATGTGTTGTTCTCTGTACCTGTGCATTTGAAATGTTCTCTGCTAGGTTCTTTACAGGAAAGGAGCAGGAAGGCTTAATGCTGTTCAGAGCTGAGTGCTCTTTCTAGTCAGCAGGAGTTGAAGATGCTTACAGGATGTATGTGTGGAATAAAGGCCTAAAGACAGAAAATTATTGGATTGTTGTTAGTCATCCTGCTGAATTTGAATAGGATTAAAAAATATCAAATCCTTTCTTGTGGTAATTTAAGCAACAAGATGTTTCCCTAGCATTTTCTTTGCATTTAATTTTATATGATCAGAGTTTTGCATGCTGGGGATCTTAAATACTAGTTTGGCAGGTTTTGTGTTTTGGTGAATGCCTGATCCTCTTGGCTACTCGTATTTCATTAACTTGCCTTTTAAGAAAATAAAGTGCAACTCCTGTGTCCTGGGCAAAGACCTGACTTAGTCAGCAGTTAAGTGAGATTAATATTAATAATGCCTTGTTTGTTATATTCCGTATGGTTCTCTAAGGTACCGAGTGCTTATTTTTCTTAATATAAGCTTTCCCTTCAGAATAGGGGCCTGTGTGTTCACACACATGACTGGGGAGGGGAGAAGCAGGGGGCTGAGTGTGCAGGCAGGGACCAGCGGCTGCCAGACAAACCCACCTGGCAGAGAGGGATGGTCTGAGGACCGGTCCTGAACGTCCAAACCTGGCCAGAGGTACGCTGCCAAATCCACGTTCACGTAAAAGCAGCTTGGTTTTTGAGGGTCGTGTTGCTCTTGCTGCATTCAGTGGGTAGCACTGGGCTTTCATCTATAGAAACTGATAACTTTTATTTAGACACCAGTATGGCTTTAAAAAGGTCGCCTTTTTATACAGGAGCGAAGTGACACCAGCACACTCCATCTGAGTGCGTTTGGGTACTTAATATTGAAACTGTTGACTGTGTGATTTAGACCTTACATGTCACCCAGTGATTCAAACAGTAATACTAACACAAATGTTTTTGAAAACCTTTTAGCTTCCTTTTGTTAGCACTGAGATCAGCTTCACCCTCTCTTGTTTTACAATTGCCACCAATTCAGTCTTTATGTATTTTATTACACACATCTGCAGCAGGACGCAACCACTCAGCATACGCTTGAAGTTAAGTACTAGTGGTTTTCTGATTTGCTTTACCAGCATACTTGTTACCGTACGGCATGGATCCTTTCTTGATTCGCAGTGGGGGTCAGTAACATGGTCCACAGCTGGCATGAGCGGACACTGCGTCATGCAGAGGCCTTTGTGGGGCTGTTGGAGGACCCAGGGCAGTTCACCTAAAGGAGCAAAATAACCGATTTCTGAAACTTAGTGTTTTTCTAGAACCTGAGTGATTGGCATGTTCTTGTTAGGTGATGTATGAAAATATTACTCACTTGGTCTCTTTTATCCCTGGGAAGTGTGTGTGCAAGAGCAGTCTGTCTGACCTTGCTTTGACTTTTGTGACTTTCTGAACTGTATGTGTAGGAGTGCAGATCTGCCGGGACAGCTTTGTGATTTCTTGGGAAACGGCGTTCTCAGAATGGGTGCTGATTTTTCATTTTGTCAGGAAGAAGGGATAGAGATGTGTGGTAACAAGGCATCTTTGTTTGGCGCATTTCTGTGAATGAAGTCTATTGATCAGAAAAAACCCACCCCACCTTTATTATTATTTGAGGGCTCTACAGAGATTCATGCAAGCACCAGGAATCTTGCCCACTTTATTTTTTCACATTTTCACCTTCAGTAGCTATCTTGCGTGCACAAGGATAAGCCCCAAATAAGGACACAGATCAGCAGACCCTATACTTGGCTTAACCCCTGCAAAGATTTTGTCCACAGCTTTTCCTTTAGTTACGAGGGAACAAGGATTTGAATGGCAGTTTATGATTTTCTGTTTCCTAGTTAGCTGTGCATTTCTATTTTTGCGTGTGTATGGACCAAAGCTACAAGCCCTGGATTTTTGTACTTCCTGGTTTGATTAATGAACAGATTATTTTTCTAAAGAAAACAGAGAACAAACAAATAAAACCAGCCCAGTAGAATGGATGGTGGTGCTGCACTGCAGTGTAACACTCCTGGGGCTGTATCTTTGCTTGGCACCAAAGTAACCAGTGCAGGCAAGGCATTTCTGCCAGCTGAGTATCTCGATCCACAGACTTCAATTTCTCCCTTTTTATAAGCAGGTTCTCCCTGAGACCGGGAGTAAAAATGTATTTCTCATAGTGGTAAAAGTGCTAGCGCCGTTCTGACACAGTAACAAACACCATTATCCCCCAGTGTGCAAGGTCTAACGAGAAACGGCCTGCTTTGGTTAGCACGGCGGCAGGAAGCAGGTTCACTCCCTGTTTCCAGTGTCCACACCTCACCAGGCTGCAAAAATTTACGTACGTTTGAGAGTAAGTGAAGCATCACTGAGCAGCACATGAGTATGTGTCATACGCTATGGCTCATGTGTGAATTTTGAAGGGGAAAGCTTTTGCATTGCACCGAGACAAACAAAACAAAAAAAGAGGAAAGAAGTTCCGCTAACCGGTGGCTGCTTTGTAAACGAACACCAGAGAACCTGTGAATTTAATTTTTAATGTAGTGTTTTTCAGTAACTCTGTGGCACTTTGCCTGGTGCAGAGAGCAGCTGAACTCGGAATGATCTATTACAGTGTCCTGCCGGCGACAAAGATAAAACACCAACTGCTTTCGGCAGTCTGTCGTACTCATTCCCTGGTCCTCACATACACCTTTCCCTTTTTCTAAATCATTGATACCAACTTTCTCCTGACTGATGGCTGTCGGTGTTGAGTGAACCACCGATCCGGCTTTTTGCCTCTTTCCATGGAAAGATTCCCCGTGTTTCACTGTGAGGAAACAAAATAAACAATCAAAAGTGGGCTCCCCCATCCGCCTGACTGCGATACGGTGCCACAGCTTGCCGTTCTGGATATAAGATTAGAGCTTTCTGTGGCACTTTCAGGCAGGTTCAGCCTACCTAAATACAGGCTGAGGTATCAAAATCAGACACGTTCTTGTCTTGGGGTGTCTGCTGAGGCCGGGGAGACAGAGAGGGAGAGAAGCGGTCCTTTGGGGAATGCCTTTTCTGCCCCGAGTACCTTGGGAACGTCGCAGTCTGACTTACAGCCTGATTTCTTGCCATCTCATAGAAGGAATCCACATCTGATGTGCTGTGGTCTTATAAAAATGTACAGCAACACGGCACGTTAACGTCTGTCAGAAGAACACTTGGGTATTTGCATTTCATTTGATGTAACTGGGAATGGAAGGGAAACAGACTGGGCTCTTGTGGGGACTGTAAAAAGCCACCAGCACAGGGGAAGAACAGGATACCGTGAGAGACCCGGTGACCAGACGCTGCGCTTTTTGTGTCTTACCTTATGACAGTGAATCCTACCCCAAAATGTGGGCAGCCCTGTCTATTTTTGCTTTTGTTGCCCTTTTTTTTTTTTTTTTAATTTCAAATTCGTTCACATCTTTCACTTGCCTGGAGCTGGTTTTATGAGTCATACAAATGTGCTATTTTGTTTTGTTTCCTTCTGTGTAAAGTTGGATAGCAAGTTTTGTTGAGGGTTGGAAGCAGTTACACTCTTGTGGTTCACTAACCTTTTTGAGTGTTTTATAAGAGAAACGTGAGCTCCTGGTTTTCTGCCTCTGCAGTGAAACCTAATGAGTTTCATATACATTGAGTCACGGTGTTGACAGGTGACTGATAAACATCTGCACTATTTGAATTACCGTAACTAAAAGATTAGTGGATGTGATGTTTGCAAGTCACTTGCACATGAAACATTTGGTCTTTTTTTTTTTTTTTTTTAAGCTATGTTTTATGTAACCACAGAATTCAGTTACTTATTTCTAGACACTCACCCAAAAAAAGTGGCTTTAGTCCTTTTGGGGTGCAGTTTTATTTCCTCCTTGCACCTGGCACAGAGAAAACTAGTTGCAGCGTGCTGCGCAGCGCACCTTCCCTTGCCTTGGTCCCTACTAGAAGAGTCGTGAGCAGAATTTCAGGTACTCTCTTAGCTCTCCTTCCATTCTGGCTAGTCGAGCTTTCGAAGCCCCAGCACAGAGAGGAATTGGTTTCACTCCTCTTTTGCTAGCCTAGCACCCCTAAATCTGTTCTTCTATACGTATATACAGAGCTGCCAGTGTCAGATGATCTGAAAAACTCCGTGGAGTTCAAAGAAAGCAGGCGTGGCGCAGGGGAAGCTGTAGTTGGCAGAGGATGGTGGGGAAGATTGACTTCAGTGTCCAAGGACGCAGTAAAGCAGACTCTGTCAGATGGGTAGAAGTAATGAAAAGTGCATCAGATTTCAGCCAGAACTTTGTCTTCGCTTTTTCTGTCAGAGAGGGGTACGCTTCGTGGGGGGCAAGTCAAGAATGAAAGGTTGGAGTCTTGGTACCGAAAGGGGAGCATTTAGGTTCATTACCCATTAGGTCTTTTACAAGTACTTTCATTAATGGTTATTTACCTATTTCTAGAAAAAAGAAGACAGAAGTTAATCTATGGAAGCTTTGGTAATATTCTTCCCCTTAAATCCCAGAATAATTTACAAAACTTAACGATGATTTGTCCAGTAAGTCTCCTTACCGCCTCCGCTATTAGATTTTTTTGCTCACAAGCCTGAGCTTTAAAAAAACCCAAAACCCCCCAAAAATCCACCCAAAAGCTACTTGCATATACGAACAGCCTCTTTCCGCAGAGAACATTTCATGCCTCTCTACTTTCCAGACGCTACTGCTATTTAGAAAAGGCGTCACAGAGCTTAAACACTTCTTTACGCACACAGGTAATTTAATACCTCTCCTCTCTTACAGGTGAGAAACGACACAATTTTGATGTTAATTATAATTCAAGTTTCCTGTACGACAAGGAAAGCGAGATAATGCAAGGACGCATGATGGACCAGGCCATAAACAATGCCATCACCTACCTTGGGGCTGAAGCCTTGCGCCCTCTCGTGCAGACGCCACCAGCTCCCACCTCGGAGATGGTCCCCGTCATAAGCAGTCTGTACCCCATACCGCTGACCCGCGCCGACATGCCGAACGGCAACTCGCAGGACGCAGAGAAGAGCCATGCCCACCTCAGGGACAAAAGCCTGTCTTCCGACAGAGGTCTTTCCCCAAACAACAGCGGCCAAGACTCCACAGACACTGACAGCAACCACGAGGAGCGGCAGAATCCCGCCTTCCATCAAAGCCAGATGATCCCCGCTCAGGCCCGCAATGGCCTCCAGTCCTTGAAGGATTTCCCCAGGCCGTATGACATCATCAAGCCACCTGCCATATGCCCACGCGATGCCTTTAAGGTCATCAACAAGGAAGGGGAAGCCATCGGGGTCTACCGGTGCGACCATTGCCGCGTCCTCTTTTTGGATTATGTGATGTTCACCATCCACATGGGCTGCCACGGGTTCCGCGATCCCTTCGAGTGCAACGTCTGCGGGTACAGAAGCCACGACCGATACGAATTTTCTTCACACATAGCACGAGGAGAGCACAGAGTAGTACTCAAATAAAAGGACTAGGTTTTCCAAGGCCAAAGGATCGGAGGGGAGGCTTGTTTGGATGGTTTTTAATTAGTATGAAGAAATTCCTTAAGTATTTTTCTATGCCAGTTTTTAAATGAGTGTCACAGGGAGGTGTGATGCCTTTATCCATGATTTTTTTTAAGAATAATTCAGTATTCTGTAGCATATGTGCCTAGCTGCTGTGGTGAGTGGTACTGTATAAAATACCAGGAGCAGAGACCGATTTTTATATGAACTTTATTTTTGTGAAAATTAAGAGCCATTTAAGATGTTTTTATTTTTTACCGTGCATCTGTTTTTATAATGTATGCTTTAACTCAGCGCAAAAGGTTTTTATTCCCTGCTTGGTCAGATGAATTCACAAGTATATAGGAGGAGCTTTTTCAGCTGTTACAACACCAATGGTCTTCAAATGGCTAATCACCGAAACAAGGGAGACGCCTGGCTGGGAGGGATTATTAATTCCTCTTTAAAGGTTTTCCCCTAAGGCTTAAAGAGCATGTGGCCCCACCACACTTTCATTTTTCTTACCCCTCTGTTCACTTTCTTTAAAGTCACTCCCACATGCATCTTAGTAATAGCAAAATAAGAAACGAGACCTGTTTTGGGGCCGGGGCTTTTTAACGGTATGTATTTTTGGGATACCCAGTGAGCTCATTGGTTGGCTCATCCATGCGGTCTGGGGGAAATCCTAATTTTCACTGATGGAAAGTCCTCCTTTCTGCCGGGTGCCAAGAATGAGGATGAAACCGCTCTGTGCCTTGAGCCCCCTCCTCTTTCCTGCTCAGCCTCAGCAGCAGAACTCGCGGCCGTCCCGTCCGCTCCGCGGCCAGCCCCAGCACGCACCGTCCCTGCGGATGGCATTGGGCTCGGGGCGGGAGTCACCCTGTCCTGGCAGCAGACACCGTGAGAATCTGCATAGCTGAATGTGTGGGAGCTGACAGCTCAATCACACTGTCTGGTTTTACGTGGGGATATCCCTCGGAGTGAAATGTGCTGTTTTGCAAAATGAGTATTTACCATTACTTTGAAGCTGGTTTTTAAAATAGTTCTTTTAATCTAATCATTGCTCTGCAGCTGTATTATTAGTCACTGTGCTGAAGATATGGATTTGATAACAGTTTTGCTGAGTGAACATGTATTCTTTGCAAAGTATTTTTGTATAATGTAGAGTTAGGTGTGTTCTGGTGGACTTTTTGCACCCATTATACGGTTTGATACCTACGTTGCCTTTGTACTTTTTCAATGTTGCCCTGCCGACACCCGTGGCGATCCCTCTGTTTCCCTGAGGGAAGCTTGAGGCACGGAGGCCTCGTGGAGTGCTGAGGGTCGAGAAATACAGAATTTCATTCCTCCCTCTGAGCTGGGCTCACTCTTTTGGCTCAAATACACTCGCTCTCCCTGAATTTTGAGGTACAAAAAAGAAAATTAGATCCGCTTTCCCCAGTAAGCGTACGTCTGAAGAAGGATTAATTAGTCAGCAGGGTGCTTGAATATCTGAAACGTTGAAGCAGTGCTCGATCCAAGATCCTGCTGATCGCTGGGGGTAAGGAGAACTGTTTTGCTCCCTTGTGTGATACGTGTGTATTAATAAAACAGGTTTGGGATTGTTTCCAGTAACCGGTTTCCCATCGTGAGGCACGTAGAGCGAGTGGGCGGATGTTGGTTCTCCCCCGATGGATACCCCTTGTCGCGGCGTGACAAACGCTGCTCCTGCGAGCGAGGCTCAGCCCCATGGCGCGAGGATTGCCATCCGGCCTTTGGGAAGGCTTCGGCCGATGCCCCGCGTCCGTTAGCGTAACTCCTTGGGTAACTCCGTCTCTCCTGCTGCGTTTTCGTGGGGGAAGCGACCGAGTGACACACACACACGCATCGCGGCTGGTGAAAACACTCCTCACGGTTCAGCAGAAATGAGTAAGATTACACATGGTAAAACGTAACTTGTCGTTTGTACAGGAAGCTCCTCAGATTGCCGAATGTGTGTCACGCAGCACGGCCGGTTTCTTTCTCATGCCGCTACCGAATCCTTGAAAACACTCTTCAGATTACTCTCCCACCCTTCACTTACCGCCAGGCAGGGCTTCAGCCACCTACCCTTGCTTCCCAGATAAGGTGAGCAATCAACCACCGCGCCTCTGAGCAGCTCAGCGTGAGCAGTGCCGCCAGGTTTTTGAGAGGAAGGAGGGAGGTTTTCGCAGCGTCTGGCCCAGGCGGCACCGCTGCTCAGGCAGAGTCGTGATTTCGAGATAGGCTGAACTGACAGAAGTTGTCCCTGCGCCGTCTGGAGTTGACAAGCAGTAACCTCGTTACAGCTCTGCTGTTGAACAACCCCATGTTGTGGAATTTCAACCCAGTCATTTATTTAAAAAATACATATTTTTTTACGAGTACCATTTATCTGCTGCGCAATGCTCGCTGAGCATGTGCCTGTGTCTCCCTGAACCGAGGCCAGAGCCTGCCTTAGCCGTGCTCTGGGAGCAGCACTGAGAGCCGGACACACCGGCCCAGCATGGTGCCAGGATCAGGCCCCCCACATGCCCGCGGCGCTGCCCCCAGCACCCCCCTCCTGGGCCGAGCCCCTTTGGGCCCTGCCCGCATGGCAAAGGGCTGCGCTCGGTCTCGGGAAGGTCTCTGAGCTCAGAGGAGCTTTGAAAATCACCTCGTCTGGGAAAACGGAGGGGAAAAAACCCCCACTGGTGTTTGTTGTGAGCCTGATTTATCCTGCTCCCAGTTTGGTTATTTTGGTACGAAACCCATTTTGGTTTGGACCGCTCTCTTTGGACGCGCTCCAGCCAGCTGCGCGTCTGCCTCTCCGTTTCTTTATTTACTGCTGAACTACACCTAAATGGCGGGCGGCACAGAGGCGGCTCAGGAAACTAGCTTTTAGCATTCAGAAACGAGCCTCCTGCGCTCACAAGTTTATTGATTTAGTTTCAAATTTCACTAAACTCTCCCGAACGTAATAGTTGAAGGGACCCCGGGTGCCGCGCTGTGCTTTGCTGCTGTCCCGCGCCAAAGCTCCTTCCTCGCAGCCGCGAAAGCAGAGGCGATCGCAACGCCGGGAGCCGGGAAGCGAGCGGCAGGCGCTGGCTGAGGAGCAGGAGCGAGCTCAGGGCAGTGGTCTTGGAGCGCTGGGGCTGGAGCTGCTCGTGTCTATCGCCTCTGGGATCTGTAAATCACAAAGATGTGATGAAACCTGCGACCGGCCCGTAGCCGTGGTGCTTCCACTCGGGGCTGCCGAGCTGACGGCGATGGCTGTGGTTAGCAGAACGCCAACTAGTTACTCAGTGGAGTGCTGATACACTCTGAGATTTAAAGATAATGTAGTCTGCTCCTCTAACTGCTGAAAAACGGTATCGGTCTTTAGTTTTGGTTAAGAGATGAACGATATGGTCCAAGGAAAGGTGCCCTTCTCTGCCCTGGGGCTGCCGGTGGCTTTCCTTGTCTCCCCCAGCAAGCTCAGGGCGAGCGTTTGAGGCCGAAATTCACCCCGGGGAAGCAGAAGGGATTCCCGTGGGATCCCCGGGACGCCCACCCGAGCGTGCGGGCAGGCAGCCGCTCCCAGCCTTGGGACTCGCTCCCTGCGCCGTGATGTGTCACAAAGTGCCGTCCCCCTCTCCGAGCGCGCAGTCATAGCGAAACTGGGCGCCGGTAGAAGTGCGGAGGAGCGAGGAGCCCTGACACGCATGTCAGCGGCGGCCTCGGCCGGGTGCTGAGCAGCGGCGCTGGCAAACGCCCGTGGCCAGGTTTGCGCCTGGGATCCCAGGCGTGATGCTGTGAGAGTGACGCTGCCCTCTCGCAGGCGCGCGGGGCGGCCCCCTTGCAGGCAGCGTGGGGGAGAGGAGCCTTGGGGAAGGGGACAGTGGAAGGGCCGCGTGCCCCACAGCTTCCTTCCCGTGCAGCCGCGCTCTTTGCCGCTCCTCCAGGCAAGGGCTGTAGCCGTGGCCGGTGTCGCCCCGTCGTCTGCACGGGCGCCCGTCCGCTCCCCTGCGGAGGCGTGGGGTGAAGGCAACGCTCAGCCCCACGGGCCTGCACCCGCTCCAGGAGGTGCTTGAAACGCGGCTGCTCCGGCGGGCTCGGGGTGGGCTCAGGGTTTCCGTGGGGTGACGGGGGTTGCGCCCACCGCGCTGGAGCACATCAGTCAGATGGAAACATCCCGGCAGGCGGGGAAGGGTGGTGGCTCACGCCAACCCTCCCGCAGCCCTTTTTTAGCACCTGTTTTAGCATGTTGACGTTGTTCACGCTTATTTCATACTCTCCTGACACCTTCTACCACAAGAAGCTGGACACACTTGAAACAAAGAAAAGAAAAAAAAAAGAAAGTCAGAGGACCCTTTTTTTCTCTCTTTTTTTTTTTCTTTTACCTTCACTTCCTTCCCAGCCTGGGTGAAACACAAGTGCCGAGAGTTATTTTTCCCCTCGCTGGGATGCTGCCAGGTAATCCTGAAGGACGAGGTGCTGGCAGCCGAGGGGGCTCAGGCTGGGGGGGGCAGCGAATCCCCCAGTGGATCCCCAGCCTGGCTGTTCCCTGAATAAAAGTCTTTTTGATGCTAAAACACTCCTCAGCCCTCTTCTGCCTGGAACCAAACCCCCTTTAAAAGCGTCGGGCTCATAAAAACGTTCAGTCGGTGTTATGATAGCGAGATCCTTATCTGCCGATGTGCTGTAATTATGATAGAGCAGAGAGGAACTCGTTTCCCCCGTCATGTTCAAACACGCTTTGTAACGCACGAAAAATCCCATCGAACTCCGCCGGGTGCTGAACTGCATCCTCTGAGCATCCCGGCCTGCTCCTGCTCCCCTCGGGGAGCGGTCCAGCACCCCAAGACCAGCGGTGCTGGGAGGGGAGAGCGGGCGAGGGAGGACTGAGTCACCGCCGCCACCCCCTCCCCGTCCCAGTTCTCCAGCCTTTCACTGACTCACGCTCCCCCGCATCGTCCCGCCGAGGACCCGCCGGCGTTTCGCGGCCCTCCGCGTGGGCTGGGCGGCTCTGCCGAGCTCCCGCTGCCCGCAAAAGGTGTGAGCGCGGCACAGGGCCACCTCTGCGCTTCCCAGGGTGCGGGGACTGAGCGACAGCGGGATGAGGACGTCGCCGGTGCCCCCCACGCGGAACCACGTGCCCGACACTGGCATGGCCGACGGGGGTCCCCCCCGCCTGCCCTGCGGGACGACCAGGCAGCAAAATCAGGGATGGGACCATCACCGGGGCACCACGACGGGGGGCAGCGGGTTCATGTCACGCCTGATGCCCCCCCTCGCTTTGCCGGGAGGGAAGTGAAGCCCCCGGGGAGCCATTCCCTGCGGCGGGGTTATATCTGGTGCCACATTTGCATCGCAGCGAGCCGGCGCACCTGGGCAGCGAGCGAAATCCTCGGGGGAGCGAGAGGGGCGGCTGGCAATTGTCGCGCACAGGCTCGCCGCGGAAAGGAAAGTCCCGGCAGACAATTGTTTTTAGAAGAACCTGCTCCCAGCCTGAGCGGCTTCGGCCCCTCGGGCAGAGCCTCCGCCCCGGCCCCCCGTGGGGCTGCAGCCCAGGGTGGGATGGGGGTGAAGCTCCTCGGCTCCGCAGTGGTGCTCCATGACCAGGGAGGATGCTCCCAGGCTGGAGATGATGCTCCTCAGCTGTAAGTGCAGCCC
>VWZZ01006551.1:0-15342 GCA_013399095.1 Psophia crepitans | reverse complement strand
GAACTCCACCATATCATGGTCACAGCTTTCATACTAGGACATAAAGGTACTGTGCTCCTTTCTCATCAACTGAGCTATACTTACAAGAACCACATGGAAATGTTACAAGATATGCCAGTAGTATTACCAATTACTGTAGATTATTTTATATATCAAATTGCAGCTGTAGTTCTGATGTAACAGTTCTTCCTGCTCCCTACCATATGAAACCCTCAAAATTAGTTATCTGCTGAAACCCTCAAAATTAGTTATCTGCATCTATAAAAATCCCTCCTTTCCATTGATACCTTTCTCATTAATTTTAAATGAAGAATTTTAAAACTGTATTTTATGCGATTTACACTTTTAAATTATTATAATGAGGAGCAGAAATACTTCTTTTTATTTCTCGCTTTCTCTCTAACACAGGGAATATATTATTTCTATAGAGTTTGATTCTCCACATATTCAGTGCTAGAGAAAAATCAAAGGCAGTGAAAAGGAAACTGCAACTGTGCTGCAGAACATACAGAGATGACAAGAGTAGAACACTGTATTTTAAGAAGGCCAGAGACATGACAAATCACAGCCTTTTTTTTTTTTTCTCTTTCTCTTTTTATGGAGAAGACTTGTTACTCAAATACAAGCATCACGGTGTAGTGATGGAATAAAATGGCAGGCGAAAAATCAATAGGAAGGAGGAGGTTCTCGAGAAAACTATTTTTTGCATTTCCATGACAGAGGCAGACATGTGGGATGGTTGGACTAGATGATCCTTGAGGTCTCTTCCAACCTTAATGATTCTATGATTCTGTGTCCTTTGCTGCTAGAGAACAGTGTCATGAAAGTTAGCATTACTGAACAGCTAGACTAGCCTGAAGCAAACCTGAGGTACATTTTGAGCTCCATCTTCTTAACTTTCTCGGTATACGCTTCAGGGAGCGGTTCATCTAAATAGGATTCTCAGCTTTGGTCAGCCTCCTGGAGTCCTTTGCTATGTCACACAAATCTGTTCTGGGGTGACCAAAGGCAGACCTGCAGGTGAGTGGGAGAAAAACAGGTAATTAACAGGTAGAGGCAGAATCTCAGTTTTGGACTGAACTATTATACAATGGCAACTAGGTACCAAATCCTGGTGTGAATCCAGCTCTAAGCTATACAAGTACCTCAAGAGCTGTACAATTTAATAGATTGTTATGTGGTATGTAACAGGTTATTTGCATGAAGTGTGGTAAAAAACCCCTTGTAAAAGGCATGCACGCCCTCAGCTAATTCCTGAAAATCTAAGCTCACATACACACTTCAATGCTTTCCCTGCAAAGGCGGAAGGTACCAGGCAATCCACACAGAGATCTAGCATACTTAAATAAATGAGTTAGTTACAGTAAATTACTGAAGATTGGTCTTTGCATTTGTGCTTGTGTCTTGCAGGAAGCCTTCAAAACCTTTGGGATTGATGTCGGCATCATTTTTCATCAGAAGCATGAGTGACCCAAGTAATTCTGTGCCCCATGGAAAAACTCATCTTGCCCTGCTTTTTCAGACCGCGTTTTATGGTTCTGACTGTTTAACACACCTCTGCTGCTTCAAGTACTCCCCTCCACCAATTCTGACTTGTCAAGCCGTGGGCTAAACAAAGAGAAAAAATGGCACCCACACTTTTCAAAAAGTACTCTGCACCAGCTTCAGAAGATATAAATCAGCATCCTACAACATGGATTTGTACCCTATTTGGGTAATATTGATGCCTGGATGTCTTTGTTACTGCAGTTGATGCCCTTTCAGCTAATCAAGATTGAAAACAATAATATGCATTTATATTCATATTCATATTTATGTGTATGTCTACATTTATATTTTTAATACATTTATATTGAGTATGCGTGGAGGATGTAAGAATGTTTTTCTGCCATGGGTTTAGAAATGTGTGTTACATCCAAGTGACAAAGTCACGAGTGGGCTAGCTTTCTCAAATGCATGCTGCTAAGCTCCTGTTTACATAGTACCACATATTAAACGCTTAGCTTCACGTATCCAGACAAAACTAGCACTTTCTCTGCTTTGTCCTAGTTTTCTTGCATTTTGTGTTATACACTGTGCATTTTTGTCTTATAAATTTGCAAGGTATAGTTGTTTCTGTTTTCCAAGATATTTCCTGAGCAAGTGTTTGAAACCATAGTTCAGTTTTGCAAAGATAAAACTTAAGGTTGTAAATGGCTGAAGTTATTCAAGATCATAATTTCAGGCATAGGTGCACATATATGCTCAGAGTTTTCTGTTTAGATACCCAGATTCTTTGCTGCCCTCCTCCATAATCTATGGGGTGTTTGGGAGAAAAACAGGAGGCTCCATGACACAGAAACCCATAATTTATGTAGAGCTTGACTCTGAGGGTTGTTAAAGACTGTCAACATAGCCAATAAATAATGCTCAGAAGAAAAGGCCTGAACAAATTTTATGTATGCTACTGAAGTCTTCTTGGCCTGGGAAAACAGATTGTAGGGGCTAGAGTTACAGTGACATATGCATTTCCTAACTTACGGGTGCCTGATTTGTAACATGAATGTTCTTCTAATGCATTTAAGAATCTCCTCCAGACATGCAAGTCATTCCAGGCTGATTTTTTTTTTACGACTAATATGTTGACTAGAAATTTTCAGTGTGCTGTCTGCCTTGCTCTTGGAAGGCAGAGCAGGTGTAACTGGGATGTAAGGAGGCCTTTGGATGAAGCACAGTCTAATTAGACATTGAAATTAGGAACTTTCCTGAGGCTAGCAACAACGACTCAGTCGGAAGATCAGATTAAACACCACTTTTAAGCATGTGGAGCACCATTTATACTGTCTGTCTGAGTGTGAGTTTAGGGTTTGAATATATCCAAGGACCTCTGGAGTCAAAGGTACTTGAAGAAAGGGAGGAGTACTGCAGTAATATTTAGGAATAGAGACATTTACAGGGACCCAGCTGAACCATTATTGCTACTGACTTCTAGCAGAATGTATATATATCCCCTCATTTCCTTCCTTTCTCCACATTTGTAAATTACATGAGCTATGACTCCCTCTCATCCCTACCTCAGAAATTCCTGTGTATTGAGCGCTGTCCCATGACAGTTGTACCTTAGCCCTGAGCATTCCTTCTGCATGATGAGTGAGTTTTGCTTCATCCTTCCCTCTTCCCATCAGTGTCTTTCCCCAGCTTTGTGTTCTCCCAGGTAAGGATGGAAACTCAGCTTTCAAGCTGCAGTTATTCTATTTTTCAAGGCAGAGATGAGCAGCTAGAAGTCTGGGCAGGCAGCCAAGCTCCCTTACATTGAAAAGAAACATGAGCACCTGGTTCAAATAAGGGGGGAAGATTGAGGGAAAGGAAAAGAGACAACTAAGCATGAAATCGGTCGAATGCCCTGTAGATAGGCAAATTAACTGCTACCAGACTTAAAAAATCCCAGAAACAGTTAAGCATGTAAAGATTTAGAACATATTACCAATTACTTAGCAATTGTACTGGTGGCCTGGTATCATCAACATGCTAGCTTATGTTGCTGAATCTACAGATTGTCCTGAAATTTGGTCTTGCTAGATATGCTCTGACTTTGGCAGCCTTTTGCAGCTTATGGAAAATGGTAGAAATCACATCTAAGTAAGATAGCTTCATAAAGCCAAAAGGCAGTGTCTAAAAGAAGTGCACTATGTATGTCCCAGTTCTGATTAGTTCTGCAAGGGTGATGGGAAGAACTAAGCAATGGAGCAAATAGGTGTCAGATCTCACCAGGAAGAAGTAAAAAACAGCAAAAACCCCATGTGATAGATGACACATTTTCTGCAGATTGACAATATGCAATGAAAGCTTACTGAGATGTGATCTGAACTGTGCGGTGATATAGCCAGTACCTGCTGCAGGAAGGTGAGACTGGTAGTCAACTGAACTATGTGACTACTCTGAAATACGTGTTTGTCTACTGCTCCAGGAACCCTGAAGTATTTCTGATAGAGATCACCTAGGGATAGGTTTCAACAGGATGTGTGTGATGGGGTAGGAACAGCAATGCAGCAATGAAAAAAATAGCCACTCAGCTATCTCCTTGTGATTTAACCCTAGCCTACAGCTAAGCACCACACAGCTGCCTGCTCACTTCCCCCCTGGTGGGATGGGGGAAAGAATCAGAAGAGTGAAAGTGAGAAAACGTGCAGGTTGAGATAGAGACAGTTTAGTGAGTAAAGCAAAAGCCACGTGCACAAGCAAAGCACAACAAGGAATTCGTTCACCACTCCCCATGTCAGGCAGGTGTTAAAATCACCTGAATCTTTGCTCCTTATTGAATAATATTATGTATTAGTAGTAATATGGATCATTTAATGTCTATTTGTTTTAATGAAATTGCTAATAGGTTAGTAACTAATGAAAGAACTCTACTGTTGCTGTGAAAACAAGACTCCTACAGCTATTGTTTGCGAAGACTGGTACGGTGGTATGCTCCTTCTGCTTCCTACTCTCTTTCTTTTTGCTAGTCATTCATTTTGATTTACTGCAGCAAAATATAAACTTATTAATCGACAACGTATTCTTTCTTGTCTATGTTAGAGATTTAGAATCAATTTTTTAAACAGAATTTGTGGCTAACTTGTTCACTAGTAGCACATGTATTATTAGTATCTGTGTGAAATTTATTATTTGGACATTCAAACCAGAAGAGGGCAACGTTAATCTTATTACCAAGACCTAAAGTTATGTTTAACTTCATGTGAATAATTTTCTTTCGCTGAAACAGTGTGTGAATTACTTGCCTTCTAGTCCTGCTTTTATGTAAGCCTGTGACTGATCTACTGAAGTGTATAGATGTATATATCTAAGCATGATCTACTTTACTCATGCAGTCATAGGAATGGCTTTAACTGTGAAGCACAGATTTAGGTGGTAACAGAATATTACAACATGTTTAATATTAAAGACTGTAACTTTCAATTCATGCGGGCTTTGTATAAATGAGACACTGCTCCCCAGAAGCCACACAAAGTCAGGTGTGCATACATACCTAGGTTATAATGCTGTTATACCTGACAGTGAATGTCTGAATAACAGGACTCAGAGGGCTGTAGCGAATGGGGCTATACCTGGCTGGTGACTAGCCACCAGCAGTGTTCCTCAGGCCTCAGTTCTAGGGCCAGTTCTGTTCAATATTTTTATCCATGTTCTCGAGGCAGAATTTGAATGCACCGTTAATTAATTAGCTGATGATAGTGAATGGGATGCGTGGCTGACTCTCAAGGGCCTTGTAGAGGTATCTAGATAGATTGGAGGATTGGTTAATCATTAATAGCATGAAATTTAACAACAACAAATGCTGGACTCTGCACTTGGGATGGAATAATGCTGGACAGAAGTATAAATGAGGGGAGGAGTGGGTGGAAAGCAGCCCTGCAGAAAGGGATCTGGGGGCGCTGGTCAACAGCAGCTCAACATGAGTCAGCAGTGTGCCCTGGCAGCCAAGAGGGCAGCAAACTACAACCTGGGGGGCATCAAACACTGCATAGGCAACCATCCAAAAGAGGGGATTATCCCACTGATGCGTTCTCACCTTGAGTGTTCTGTGCAGCTCTGGGCCCCACCATTTATAAACAATGTGAAGGTCCTTGAATGTGTCCAGAGGAGGCCAGCAAAGCTGGTGGAAGGGCTAGAAGGCATATCCTGTGAGAAGCAGCTGAGGACTCTGGGTTTGTCTGGTTTGGAGAAAAGGAGTCTGAAGGGTGACTTCATTGCTCTCTACAGCTTCCTGAGGAGGGGAAGTGGAGAGGGAGGTCTTGAGCTCTTCTCCCTGGGATTCATCAGCAGGACATGTGGGAATGGTTCAAAGCTGTGTCAAGGGAGTTTTGGACTTGACATTACAAAGCATTTCTTTACCAAGAGGCTGGTCAAACACGGTAACAGGCTTCTTAGGGAGATGGTGAATGTTCCATGCCTGTCAGTGTTTAAGATGCGTTTGGACAATGCCATCAATAATATCTCTAACTTTTGTTCAACCCTGAGAGGTCCCTTTCAACTGAAATTTCATTTCATTTCATTTCATTTCATTTCATTTCATTTCATTTCATTTCATTTCATTTCATTATTTTGATTCAATTCTAATCGAATTTGATTCCATTCCATTCCATTCCATTCCATTCCATTCCATTCCATTCCATTCCATTCCATCCTATCCTATCCTATCCTATCCTATGCTATGCTATGCTATGCTATGCTATGCTATGCTATGCTATGCTATGCTACCCTATGCTATGCTACCCTATGCTATTCTGCCTTGTCCTATCCTGCCCTGTCCTATTCTCCCCAGCTGGTTGCCCAAGACTTGTCTATACAGTTTTATTTCTGTCTCTTTTCTCACGCTGATACGACGGATCTTGAGTACTCTCTGAAAAACTGAAATGATGACAACAGGACCTCACTCGTCTCAGCCTTCCAGACTGTCAATGCCTACAGCTGAGTGAGTAGAAGGTACAGGTTTGAATGCCTGCAAACATCCATGTACTTGTGGAATTCAAGTAGCCCAGGCCTATATGGGATGACCAATTCAATAACTGTCTATGTTTCTAGCTTTTGTTTGAGCTTCATGGTAAAGTAAGAGAAGATCTCTGACCTGTCTGAGGGACCTTCTGTTCATGTACAGAGTGAAAACCATAGGGGATGCCAAATGGAGACAAAAAAAGACTCCTCTGGAAGATAAAATCAACAGCTAATGCCATCAGCAGTATTGAGCGACAGTCTTCAGCATCACAGCTTTGGATTTAGGTACTTAACTGCAAACTCAGAGCAGCTATCCATGTTAAGTACTTTCAGGCTCACCCCTGAAGACGCATTATAGAGAGGATGCTGAAGCAGGGTCCAGAGCTATGCATCTACAGCAATTACATGTTCAAAGTTTTTCCAGCTGTGGTAGGCATTACTCCAGCCTTTACTCTAATGAAGAGAAATTGCATGTTTGGGGCTGACCGATTGAGCTCATGTATCTCAGATTGAATCAAGTTAATATTTGCCATTTATGACGCAGTCTAGACTGTGCTGGAAAAAAGGATTCTATACACCCTTCAAAGCTACAGATGGATTACTGAAAATGCAGTCATCTGTTTGTAACAGTTGTTTCATGTTGCTTACTTTAATCTTCTACTACTGCAAACATTCTGCTTGTGCTAATAGTTCTATCTGTAAGCAATGACCATATTTCTGTCCCAGTGCTCACTTTTAGAATGTCAGGCTTAATACATCCATGCAGGATGTCTAGCTGCAACAAGAACATACATCATGCACGCAGGGCTCTCTTGAGCCAAATTCAGCAAGACCCTCCTAAATCATAGAGTAATTCCTTTCAAAAATACGTGAATCAAAGCTGACCTTATGTTGAAGAAAATGCATAATTTTGCTAGTGAACTCCGTGTACTCAAAAATTCTTCCTATCTCAAAGACTCTTTTTTCCTATCAGATTTAGGTTGACATTAAATTAAAAAAAAAACCATACAGTATGAAAGCTGACACATGGTTAATCTTCTGTTTCCTGTCTTCAAGCTTGGTCATTTCTTTCTAGGTATATTTGTCATTCTAGGTCCCTCCTACTTCACACTATTCTGTAATCCTTGTGTGCATATTATCACTTCACTGAAACAGGGTTGCTGCCAAGAACTTTGATCCTTAAGAATCACGCAACAATGTGTAAGGTATTAAAATCTTATAACTGAAATCAGAATTCAGCTAAGTGAGCATGGAAAGCTTTGACAAAGTGGGTTAAGCAAGCAAAAGCTTTTTCAGTTATTTATAGTGGAGTCTAAACAATATTTGATAAATCCATTGAATATGATATAATTATTTTAGAAATTATATATTATTATATAATTTTTTGTTAAGTAGAATATGATGCATAATTTCTACAAGTTGTCTCCTGCAAGACATGTTTGGATAATTATATGGTCATGGAAGAGTGTATTCGATAGATACAAAGACATATCTCTGCCCTCACTGAAATTATATGCTATTTCATGATTTAAGGAATCTGTTCCTTTGGTTAGAAGGATATAATCTTACATCATCTTGTACTCATTTTTCACTGATGAGTGGCACCACAAGTGACTTACAACTTAACTGGCATGAAATTTGAAATCACACTTCAGCAAAGTAGTTGAATTGTTTACTTATAATCTTGAGTGGCTGTAATAGGGGTATTAGCGAGTTCTTCATCCTTCTGTATGTTGAAACAGGACCTTGCTGTGGTTTAACCCCAGCTGCCAACTAAGCACCGCACAGCTGCTTGCTCACTTCCCCCCCAGTGGGATGGGGGAGAGAATCAGAAGACTGAAAGTGAGAAGAGACTGTTAATAAGTAAAGCAAAAGCCACGTGTACAAGCAAAGTGAAACAAGGAATTCATTCCCCACTCCCCATGGCAGGCAGGGGTTCAGCCATCCCCAGGACAGCAGGGCTCCATCATGCATAGTGGTTCCTTGGGAAGGCAAATGTCATCACTCCAAACATGCGTTCCCTCCCTTCCTTCATCTTCTCCCAGCCCCTTTTATGCTCAGCATGATGTTATGTGTATGAAATATCCCTTTGGTCAGTTGGAGTCAGCTGTGCTGGCTGTGCCCTGTACCACCTTCTTGTGCACCCCCAGCCTACTGCTGGTGGGGTGATGTGAGAAGTGGAAACGACCTTGGCTCTGTGCAAGCACTGCTCAGCAGTGACAAAAACATCTCTGTGTTATCAACACTGTTTTCAGCACAATCCAAAACACAACCCCATACTTGCTACTATGAAGAAAATGAAGTCTAGCCAGATAATTCCAGCACAGACCTGAGAATGTCTTAGGGAGAACTTCCCCTCATGCAGGGGAACTCTAGCCAGTGGAGAAGCTTGGTCAGTTCCAGTTCTGGGTCTACTGTACGTACTTTAGTTACAGCTTCTCTGTTGAATGCTCTTTCAGGCAGCAGTATGATGTGGTTTTTTGCTTGGAAATCACAATTAAACCTTGCAACTTATGCCCATTCTTATTTTCCTTAAGCTACTGAAAATTTTTAAAATTTTCTTTCTGGGTTCTTGTGGATGCTGAAGATTTTCCTTATTTTGTTTCTTTTTTTCTTGGCTAAGGACAGTATAAATTTTTTCTGTGAAGTTATTTCTAAACATATACAGACAAAAATGCTTTTTAATAAGATAAACATGAAAAACATGGGAAAAACTCAGAGAAAAATAGTGAAGCTTTTTTTAACTATGTCAGCATGACTTGGATTGATCTTTCATTAGGATTTATTTTCAACGCGGCAAATCTATTCTTTTGTCTTCTATTTACCTAAAGAAAGACGGATTGTGCAAAGATTAACCTGAAACTCATTACAAACGCCTGACAATCCTTTTCAGGTGGTGTAATACAGGTATATGAACACTTCAGTTTGCTGCTTTTATCTGTAGCTTTCTGCAACGTAAATACCCAAATTGTGCTTTTCTGAGATCATTCCTCTGTTGGAGGTGCACAGCATAGAGAATGCTTCTGTGGTTTATTCATAGCACCTTCGTGATAACTGTTCACTGTTGGGCAAATGAGGGATAGTCATGGATCTTACATCAGAAATGTTAATGTGGGAATAACATTATAATATCTTTTATAGTACTTGGACAAATCAAGAGATACTGCATGTGCACTGCAGTTTAACCATTCTTACTGCTAAATGCTGAACTCCTTTATCAGAAAGAATGGGGAAAATGATATATTATCTTTTAGATGGAATCAGAGGTTTAAGTAGGCATTTAAATGACATAGTTTTAAAAGATTTCTGCAACTTTTTAGGATAAAAGCTAGCTGCAGTACAGAAGCTGATTTCTGTTGCCAGTAGTGGTGGAGTATAATTGGTCAGGTAGTTTTATGATCAGTGAGGGGATTGATACTTTGGAAATTCTGATCCATCGAAACATAAATTTCTTTACGGATTTGAAAAACTTTCAGTGGAAATACTTGAAATTTTTGGTCACACTAAAGAGCAATATATGTTACAAAAGAAACAACAGAGTAGTGGCCTGAACACTCAGCAGGAGCAGGAGACCTACATTTAAGTCTTTGTTCTGTCTAGTTCAGAGCAGGGACCTGTACCTTCCTATACCATTATTCCAGGTGAGAAATTTGGCCAGAGGACTGGTACCTCACTTGTGGTGAATCTCCCTTTGTGCTTCTGCAGTTTCCTAAAGGTGCTGCTTCTGTTCCTGTAAAGAACATGAATGTTTTTGACATGATAGGTGTATTCTCTTTATAAGGCAACTTTTTTTTTTTTGATGTGCACATGCATATGAAAGCCAGTTCCTCCCCATAGAGAAGGATGAATCAAAAAGTTAGTTAAATGCATATGTCCCCTTGCTGAGGAGGGGACGTGAGGCCCTGAAAGAAGCTGCAGCCCATGTACAGCTCATGCTGGAGCAGGCTCCTGGCAGGAGCTGTGGTCTCTGGAGACAAGCCCACACAGCAGCAGGTCTTCTGTCAGTAAATGTGGCCTGCTGGGGACCCATGCTGGAGCAGTCTGTTCCTGATGGACTGTACTCCATGGAAAGGATCCATGTTGGAGCAGTTCTTGGAGAACTGCAGCCCATGGGAAGGACTCAGACTGGAGCAGTTAGTGAAGGACTGTATGCCATGGGAGGCATCCCACAGTGGAGGTGTGTGGGTCTTCTCTCGAAAGGATGCGAGTGCATTCTTGTCCTTGTGAGGAAGCTGTGAGTTCGCTGCAATGGGTCTGTTAGGCACAGAGAACATTTGGGTCTTATCATTGAATTAATGTAGCCCCAGCAAAGTTCTCTTTCCCATCTGCAAATTGGTTGACTACTTGNGAGTCACCATCCCAGGGGGTGTTTAAGGAAAGGTTAGATGTGGTACTTAGGGACATGGTTTAGTGGGTAATAGGTGGTGGTGGTGGGGGGGGGTGGTTGGACTAGATGATCCTTGAGGTCTCTTCCAACCTTAATGATTCTGTGATTCTGTGATTCTCTTCTGTTTTTTTCATTCCTCCTCTATGAACCCAAAATTTGGGTGGGTTCCTGACCTCTTGAACTTATTTGGCTATCTTATGGTCCTGCACTAATTCATAAACAGCAAATACCATGCCTACCGTATTTTCTGCAGAGCTTGCGTGAGGTGCCAGACATCATGCGCAGGAAGATGTGCATTATAATCTGAATCACATAATAAAGATGTTTTGTTGCCTGTAGACTGCCCAGAATTATACTCTGGAAGTGCCAAAATGTACGTCTCTGCAGGGCAATCCTTTGTGACAGGACTCAGTCTTTTTCTGCAGCAGAAGCAATTAATGTACCTCGTTAAAAACAGTCAAATCTTGTCAAAGTTAGGGCACACATTTATGTTTGGCAAGGATTCTTTCTAGGAGATGGCCTGGATGTACAGTTAGTCCTGGGATTTTTAGTATTTTAATAAATATGACATTTTCAATTCAAAAGGCAATACTGTGTATTGTTTTGTGCAGCCATATGTTTGAAAAAATATTACGATTATTGCTTAGCAACTGATGTACTAGCAATATGTTCCTTGTGGATGTAGTCTTCATATCAGTGTCAGCTCCTAAATATTCCCTTTCCTGTATTTCAGACAGATAGCTCAGGTGAAATCATATGATTAATACAGTGTTCTGGGGCTGTTAGCTAAGACTGCTGCATTCCCTAGTTATTAGACACATTATAATGAATTGCTGAGGCTTAATCAACATGAAAATGTTCAGGCTCACATCAGCAATCCAATACCTGCCATCTGAAGTCTGATGATGTCATCAGAAGAAGTTTGGTATTTCTCTTGTGCTGCATATAGGACAATGGAATTTCAAATATGGCACAAAGGATTTGAATCAAGTGTCAGGTGTCTAATTGTTGTTAAATCATAACAGGCGGCAAGATGCAGCGAGAGGCAAGCCTAACATCACATGTATACATCTTTGCCAAAAAGTTATCATAGGCACATCTTCTACGTTTTGCAGCTGCAATATTCACAAGAAAATTCCTATTTTCAAGCACAGTGATAATGGTGAGGTAGCTGGGCTTTCATTCCAGAAGTCACTGTCTACAGCTTTTACCACCCTGAGATAGTGGACCATACACATCAGAAATCCCTTTTTCTGATCTTCTGAAGAGACACATGAGCTAACTAACAAGCTTAAATGCATTTTGTCACCATAGATGCAAGGGGCAAGTGAGAAAGGTTATAGCTTTGCCACACCAGAGAATGTGGTGGTGCAGAGAAGCTTTTCTCTCTGTTCTCTTAAAAGATCTTGGGAAAGCCAGCTTCGCATAGACCATCTGAAAGTCTGGGCTTTGTGCTAGACTTTTTTTCTAAGAGGAGAAAAGTATGAGTATCTCCTTTGCAGATGAGCAGCAAAGGTGTGTGAGATAGGACCGAGGCTATAGTGTCTTCCTTCTGTGTAAAGAGCAGTTTCTGACCCTGCCTTACATTTTAGAACTTTAGTACCTGTTACATAAACTAATTTTCAGAAAGTTATGTAAGTGGGGTAATGACAGAGACTCAATACCATATGGTGACATTTTCATAGTAATATCAGAAAGCATTTTCTTTCTCTCATCTTGTTTGTAAACTTTGCCAAGATGATTCTGGTTCTTATAAAAAAATAAATACCTACTGTATGGAGTAGTCAAACCAGCCAAGACATTTGTGTGAATTTTCTGCTGTTTCCTTTCTCATTCTTACATCAAACACTTTTTTTGGTACATTTGAGGTGCAGAATGTTTTTAGTTAATAAATTTTATGTGTTGAGCTTAAATAAAAGAAAATATAATTTTTCTAAGTGTCTGTTTCTACATGGTCTCTCAGTTGTGTAGTCTCTCCCTGACTAGACCTTCCAGGTACTGGGATAGAGTAATAATGATATGAATAATGAAAATGCCATGTGAACAGTTCTGAAATTTTAGCCATATTAGAAAAAATGAAAAATGGGGGAAAGTCAGTCCACATAACTTCTCTGAAGTAATTCATTCTGAGACATGTATTTTCTTTACTTTCCCAGACTCTGATGTCCACTATAAGGCATTTTGCGTTTGAATAAGCTCAGATCTATGGGATAATTTTCTGAATTTTAGACTACTGCTTTTGGACAGTTTCATGAGTTTATAAACATTTATTTTTTTGTGTGTATACTTGTCCCTTTTGAAACTATAGACCTGTACCACATTGTGCTGTATTTTAAAGTGAATCTTAATAAAAAATAATTTCCAGAAGGAGCTCTGGGAGAAAAAGCAAAAGATCAAGTTTCAATGTTTAACTGCACAGGACAATACTAACTTACATAACTGTTTTCCTGTTCTTAGAAAAAATTATAATACTTAACATAAGAAAGATGAAAGATTATGCAGAAATCTGGATTTGTTTTCAGTTGATTGAAAGAAAATTGGTCATTAAGTACTCAGCTGTCCTTTGGAAATGTTCCTAACTGTGGGATCTGTAGGCAGAATCATAGGGTGGAAAGAATAATTGTTTTAAATATTCACAGCACACAGTTTGAAAGAATGTTAGTCCATTTGGGATTATTAAATCCCTTTGTGGGCTAGCAGTCCTGCTGTGCATAAGTGCTTGTTTTTAAAAATAGGCACTTGTATGGCACAGCTGGACATGGAGAGGAAAAATGACTTTCAAGTTCTAAACAACTTAAAATTTCTTCCCTGTGATTTTGTGAATATTTACTTTTTTGTGTTATGTATTTTGTGTGATTTTTTGATGTAGCTCCATCACTTGAAAGACTGCAACATGAATGGGCTTTATAGTAACTCGATATTATTTTCTTCCATTACTCTGTTTAGAAGTATTTTATGAAAGAAAATTATTGTAGTATTGTAGCTGATTAAAGTGTGTTAGGGGTCATACTGAGCATACTGAGGATAGAAAAGACGTAGTTTCTTTCAATTTTTCCCAGATTTTATTCTGTGAAGGGTACATAATGACAAGCTCGTAGATGATGAAGTTACTGCTCTATATCAAGTTTGTCACTATGCCACAGGATTTGGTGGGTTTTGGAATCCTCGATTGTCCCTTTGAGACTAACATTAGGTACTGGTGAGCTACTTTTTTGTTCACCAAGTAGAATCACTAAGGTTTGAAAGGACCTCCAAGATCATCAAGTCCAAATACTAATATCAAGTCCAGAACTAATATTCCGAGAAGGCAGCTTTGATTTTCAGTATCTTTTGGTTTTTACTGTGGCTTTCTACTCTTAGTCTAGAGGATAAGTCTCTTAACAGCATCTAGAATGAGCAGAAAAGCAACTGATTTTAGTTCCTAGAGTATGGTATATCAAATCTTTAGATTTGCATGAAAAAGATGTGCTTGCACACATCAATATTGGAGAAATCTGAAGTAACTACATGTTCACTATGATTTTTGATGCCTGTATTGATTGCATTTTATCTTTTGGGCCCTGTACCCCCAAAGGTCTGCCTCATCCATGCCCTCCCCATTATCAGGTTTATCTGATGGATTTCACTACAATTTCTTTCTGGACAAATTCCATTCTGCCACTTGCTGACACTTCTGTCCCTGACCAGTTCTGTTATGCCTGCCTATCTCAGAAGACGTAACCTTCAGCAGATGTCAGTGCAGCCATTTGCTTATTTTTGTCATGTTTCTTCTATGCCTTGATTTTGTCCCCTGTTGTTAAACAGCCTTTCCCTCTTCCCTGGATATTGAGCAACCACTCAACAGTTGCTTTCACCTTGCTCCAGGTAAGTGTGTCTCTTTATGGTCCAAATTTGTGGGCTCATGCTATTTGTCTGTCACCTGTGCCTGAAGATCAACTCTCAGAAATAGGCTTTCTGGCAAGCTCCAGTGCAAAAATTATTGATTTTGGGAATTCTTGATGCTGTTTTCAGCAGACATTGAGAAAGTATAAGGAGAGGATTACTCACTTCAACTCCAATATTAATGCATTAGAATCATAGAATCATTAAGGTTGGAAGAGACCTCAAAGATCATCCAGTCCAACTGTCCCCCCACCATCTATTACCCACTAAACCAAGTCCTGAAGTACCACATCCAACCTTTCTTTAAACACCCACAGGGACAATGACTCCACCACCTCCCCGGACAACCCATTCCAATGCCAGACTATCCTTTCCGAGAAGAAATTTCTCCTCATCTCCAACCTGAACCTCCCCTCGCGCAACTTGCAGTCGTTCCCCCTTGTCCTGTCACTAGTTATCTGCGAGAAGAGGCCGACCCCCAGCTCGCCACAACTTCCTTTCAGGTAGTTGTAGAGAGCAATCAGATCTCCTCTGAGCCTCCTCTTCTCCAGACTAAACAAGCCCAGTTTGTGGGAGACTTGTACTCCAGACCCTTC
>VWZZ01006549.1:7269-106743 GCA_013399095.1 Psophia crepitans | reverse complement strand
ACAAGACCAGCTAGGACGAAGAAAAGAGGAGGAACGTTTCCCCACACAGACCCGAAGACATTGAACTGACGGGATGCCACAGACTCATGGTGGTACTTGTAATCTCCCTCGCTCTCCCTTTTCTGTCTTTCCCTCTTTCTCCCCCCCTCCACTTGTTGTAGGCCCATTAAAGTGACTTGGCACTTGACTCCATTTTGAGTCTTAATTCTGTTTCCGAGAATGTGAAGACCCAGTCACGATAAAACACCTACTTGGACATCACCCAGGAGTTAAGCCCAGCCGCCCCCAACCACCCAGAGTGATCTGAGGTTGGTTGGAACGCAAGGGGGTTCAACCTCTGCCAAATTAGTCTGTCCAGCTGTGGATCTTGACAATTGAGTATTATGACAATTTTTTTCACCGAAAGGGTTATCAAGTGCTGTAACAGGCTGCCCAGGGAAATGGTTGAATCGTCATTTCTGGAGGTACACAAGGTGGGTAGATAGATGTGTTGCTTAGGGACTTGGGTCCGTAAGCAGGTGGATGTGATAGTGTTAGATTTACAGTGGGACTCTGTTTCCCAGGGTCTCTTTCAACCTAAATGATTCTGTGATTCTATGTATGCCTTTGCTGGCATATATTCTAAGCAGGTGTCTGTCTGGTAGAAGACCAGTATGATGTAGGCATACACGGTTGAAGATTGTTTTTTCTTGACTGTTGTTTTGCCCCTTTCCTGTCCTTACTTGTGTTGAGGTAATTAGCTTGCTGATTTCTTTGTAATAAGTACTAGTTCAGGTGGATCATCCTCAAGTTCCTCTCAATTTTTCTTGTTGTGGTTAATATTTTTTTTTTGTTCCTGTCAACAAGAGGCTGCTGTTACAAGAAGCATGTTTCATTTACTCCTTAGATAAACTGATCATAGTATGACTGGATCAGGTAGGTCCTCTGAGGAGCAGGAGAGGCTGCTCCTTCCCTGGCATCATCTGAGCCTGCTTGGTAGAGTGAAGGTCCTAGAGACTGTAGGATCTAGCAAACCATCATGGCAACAAGCTGGGAGCTTGCAGCTTCAGCTGGAAGGTGAGTTAAATGGGGAGGGGGGGAAAAAGGGATGGAAGAGAAAGAAGTGTTAGCTGCTCGGCCCGAGTTGTTGAAAATAAAGACTTCCGTAGATCAGGCTGTACAGAGCTCACAGCTGACTAAAAAAAAGCTTGGAAGTGATATAGTACAAGGCTGTTGGGGAAATAGGGTTTATAAACTCACCTTTATCATCTTCCCTATTTACTTTGGAATTCTACCGCCTATTGTGTTCTACTCTGTTGTGGCACCTGGCCTTTGAGGCCAGAGATCTTCTGGTGATGTCAGAGTTTTGCCATAAGGCGGATGTTCAGGAGGCTTTGTTTCAAACCTCTTCTGATTGAGCTTTTGCTATGCCTTTTTTTTCTATTGATGCCTAAATCTGAGGAATTGTTCACTTAATGGCTTACAGTTGTTACGTGATTTATCGGGAAACAAGATCCTTTAATCGAATTAATTTCAACTGTGCAACTCTTAGCGAGTTCTTCACTTGCTTCCAGGTGTATGTTCCTGCACTTTGTATAATCAGATGTGAAATGAAACGTGATGTCTTTATCTTTGAGGCCTGCATCATACTCTGTGCTGATGCAATCAGTCAGAACTTCAAACGTGCTAGTATGCTGCTTTTGATTGTTGGTAGAATGTATTTAGCAAGGTAAAACTTACTCCTAAGGAAATTGTCTAATGACCCTTCTCCAGGATGGATCATCTTCTTTAGCATTACTTCTTGTTGTCTTCCTCCTTTTTTGTCAGTTTTATGTACATTGTGCAAATTCCTCTCAGGCTTGACAAAGTTGTCTTGAGATGCCGGTTCATATATCTGTCCTCTCCTGACATATGTACCACAGTCTGCTATAGGGGTGTCCAAAAACATGCACTCTTCTTCCATGTCATCAGGTCCTCTTAGCTGTCTAATGTGGAACTGAGAAATGTGAGGTGGCTCCCGATTTTTGGCCTTTCCCTTTTTCCTTAGGTGCCTTACCATTGTTTATTTTAATCCCTTATTGCTTTTTAAACAGCAACAACAACAAAAAAAACCCAGATTGATTCTGGTCTTCTCTGTTGGAATGCCAAATATAATACCTGACCTCTGAACAAAAGTGTTCTGCCCCAAGGAAATGGGATTTAATAAGAAGTGCTCAGTTTGTAACTTGTGGCCTCAGGAGTTCTTATCTCGGAATGTCAGAAGTGTCCAGAGTGCTCTGAGCTTATGCTGATGTGAAAAACTGTGCTTCAGCACTGACCCTAGATCAACTTTTGTGCACAGTTCTTGAAAACAATGGTAGATTACTTGAGTCCTGGATACTTCAGCATCACTGCTTCGCTCGCACAGAGCAGGATGTTTTCTTAAAACTAGGGCTTCTTGACAAAATGTGAGGGTTTCACTGGAGAATGCACATTTGAGAGAAACTGTTTAGTAAATCCTACAAATACCAGAAGTTCTGAGGAAGCATTTGTCTGTAAGTCAGCCGTGTCTCAACTATGGTCATCATCTCTGGAAAGCACTTTGTCCCACAAACCTTTAGGGAATGAACTGAAAATTCAAAGGAACATGAATTTCCTATTTAACTAGTCAGTCAATGCTTTCTGCAGTGACACTACAGAAACCCACTGTAGCGTGTCCTGAGGAAACTTGCTTTAGTGTGATGTAGGTTATTGAAATCAGTGGTCTTACTTGCCGAATATGCCTCTTAATTAGTGACTTCAAGAATACTTGTCCAATGGCTCAGGAAGCTGTTTTTGCTGTCTCAAGCCCCACTTTTTAAGGCCTTTACTTGAAGTTGTCACATGTAGTAGCATTTTGAGAATTGATACTTGACGTGACTTGAAGTCATTTCTGGCTCTCTCATAGTGTCTGAGAAGATCTTGGCATGTCTTCAGAATCTCTATTCTGAGGAATCCTATCCTTCCTTCTTCTTTGAGGAAACCTATATTAACAGAGCATCTTAAAGGCAGTAGAATGACTGCTTATTTTCTCAAGGCCTTTTTACTTAATTTCCTAGCTAGGAACAATGAATTGCACACCTTCTGCTCAACTTGTCTGCCTCGTTCAACCACCCAACCACCAGTATCACAAACTCAGAAGACTCGGAGCACCCTAGTCTGCGCGAGTAGCTACTTGCTAGTGGTTTGGATGGTGTACTTGAAAAGTTGTTAACTGTCCTTGATTCTGTGTGGTGCTGTCCTTCTCCACCTGTAAAGTACAGGTAAAGCTGCCCTTTAACAACCCAGCTGACCCGATTATGTGGCATACAGAACAATTACAGAGTGGGTACTCAACAGCTTGGTCAGTTATACATCTCTAGTGGTACTCTGCCATTTTCTCCTCCTTCATTCTCAACCTTGCTTATTAGTAATAAAGGCTGTTTTGCTCTTTGTGTGGGATATAAGTGACCTTGACCTATGAGACTGATTAAGAAGTTTGGTACCAGCTAAGTAACTTTATGTGAAGTTTTCCAGAATGCTGGAACGGAGATTTATCTGGTTCCTGCAGGAGTTTCCCTCTTGCTGGAAGTACCAACTGTAATGACACCTTTATTTTAAGAAATCCTATTCCTGTATTCTTGACCTTGCAGTTCAGTTGGCTTCCCTAAGTGGTTGCTGGTGTCTTTCTGAATTGTTTCATTACGAGGGAAAAGTACTCTACTTACAGATCAGCTCAAAGTACTAAGTTTCCTGTTTTGCCTTCCTTGAGACTTGTGGGAATCAATAGGATATTGCTATCTTAGGTCGAAGAAACTCACTAGATAGTGAATGAAATAATAAGATCTGGTAAAGATTTTACCTTTTCTATTTATCTTAAAATACATGGTCCTTCTGGGGAGAAAAAATACAGCCACGCAACCAAAAAAACTCCAAACAGCAAAACTAGTAGCTGTTTTACTTAGAGCTTCTGACTCCAATGCGTTTTGTTTTAGCTGCTTAAACTTAGTGCAGAATGTGTTGAGTTTTTAGTTTGCACGTAACTTTTTTTCCTTTTTTGCACAGTATAAAATAAAGAGTTAGCTCTTTTCATTATTTTTAAAGCAAACTAGCAAATTTAAAACTGAAAATCAATGTCTGGAAATAATGAATGTTTGCTTTTGCTGAGGAAGAGCCAGTGCTGGAATACAGAAGGAACAGCGTGTTTTGAAGACAGGATAGCTCCCTGTTTGAACCAATCTGCTTTCTAAGAGCTCTTGTCTGTTTTCCACATGATTGAAGTATTCAGAATCTTGCCACTAGGTACTTGAAGTATGTATCTCTTTTTCCTTTGTGATGTTCTATCCCCTCTCCTGAAGTCCAGTTGGACAATTGTCAGTAATGTGAGTTTTATAGAATGTAATCAGAAATTAATTAGGGAATTGTTACAAAATTTATTATATTCCAGTAAATCTCAAAGCTGGTATATGGTTTCATTTGAGCACTATATGATTTCTATTCCACAGTAAATGAGAGTTGGAGTTCCACACTTTGAATCTTACCATTTCATGCTTGTTCTTGTGCCATTTAACAGTACAGATGTATACTAATTACTTAAAAAAACCCGAACAAATTAAAACCCCCCACCCAAACGTGCCTGCCTAATATTTGAATTGTCAAATGCTACAAGCAAAACCAAGAGACTAATTAACTTTTTCCTGCTCTCTTCTTATATATGACGTCTTTTATCTGATGAGAATGCCTAATGTGAAGCTAAAACTTGTACTTAAGTCTCCATTTCTATATTTCTGGTTTTTTTAGTCTCTCGTGAGAAATGAGGAAATTTGGCCCTTTTAATCAAATGTTAAATAACTAGAAACTTGTGTGTATTCTTTTTGGTATGTTACTCAAGTTCAACAGAAGTATGCTTAGATGATGTGGATTACAGGTTATTCGTGATGTGTAAGTTGAGGTACATTACCTACTTTGAACAATGTCATCTCTTCTTTTATGCACTGGGCATGTTTAAAAACTGATTTGAAATCACAGTTGAAACGAACTTACGAGTTCCTCTAATCAAACTGGAACAGACTGGAAAGACATTGAGGCCCTGGAGGGTGTCCAGAGAAGGGAAACGAAACTGGTGAAAGGGCTGGAGCACAAGTCTTAGGAGAAGCATCTGAGGGAACTGGGATTGTTCAGTCTGGAGAAGAGGAGGCTCAGGGGAGACCTTATTGCCCTCTACAGCTGCCTGAAAGGAAGTTGTGGTGAGCTGAGGGTTGACCTCTTCTCGCAGATAACTAGCGACAGGACAAGAGGGAATGGCCACAAGTTGTGCCAGGGGAGGTTCACGTTGGAGATTAGGAGAAATTTCTTCTCAGAAAGAGTGGTCAGGCATTGGAATGGGTTGCCCAGGGAGGTGGTGGAGTCACCGTCCCTGGGTATGCTTAAAGAAAGGTTGGATGTGGTACTTAAGGACATGGTTGAGTGCGTAATAGGTGGTAGGGAGACGGTTGGACTAGGTGATCCTTGAGGTCTCTTCCAACCTTAATGATTCTATGATCTGAGACACTTGCAGTTTTAACCTTGAATTCCAGAAAATCCTTTACAGAAAGGAGGCATAGTTACTACTCTCTATCTTTAGTGAACTTTTTACATCAATAAGTGTCCAATTCTTGTTGCCATATTGCTAGTTCTAAAGTTTGTCTAATTTGCCCCAGCAAACTTTGGCTGGATACAGTGATGGCTGTCTGGGAGTTTTTTGGTTTTGTGTTTTGTTTTGGTGGTTTATTTGTTTGGTTGTTTGGGGTTTTTTTTGTTATTTTCTTTTTTAAAAAACTAGGTATTAATAAAAATAAGCTTAAGTGAAAGGTCAAAATACATGGCATAAATATTACAAAATGCAGAAAAGTAAATTTATGACAAAATTTACCTTTTAAACTAGCAGTTAATTTCTGTTGCACTCATTTCTTGGTAAACTGGTATGTATAGGATTCTTAATATCTTCTAACAAACTGGTTTTAGCGTTTGTATGTTAATAACATGTTTGGAAATAAGTAATTTGAAGAATGTAGCACTGAGACTTGCAGGGTGATAGTTCACTTACTGTGTTATGATTTGGCATCTAGATACAAAAATGCCTTTAATTTTGTAGAATAGACTAGGCAATTCTTCCTTCAGCAGATAAAAGATAAGTGTACTTACTTGTTAAACTTACTGCCAGGCATCGGTTTCGTGGAAAGCTTGTGAAAGCTTGCAACTTCATTAGCTTGCAGTAGATCCCTGGTGTGGCACACAGTCTTAAGCGTCAGTTTCTCAAAAGCCCATCAGGCTAGGAATGTTTTGAATTAAACATTTTTTTGGCTCAGTGAACTGGTGTTTTCCGATAAGTGTATCTTTCTCTAACAGCTTTCAGCTAGCTTTCCCTTCTTAGCAAAAAGCTTCGTGTTCTTTGATTCTGATAATCCAGGAAGTGTGCCAGACCTATTTATTCATTATTTGACTGCTAGACTAACTCTTAGCGTTCTCCCAGATGCTGGTTAGATGGGTGATACTGCACAGTAGGAAAACAATATTGTGACCTATTCATTGTTAAGTTTTGCTGTGGACTTCACTTTTCTGTGATAATTTAGTGAACATCTGACTAAATCTTCAACTAGAAAAGAAGCCTTTGTCTAGCAATCTAAAGCTTTTTGGGTGAAATAGCCAAACTTTTCAGTCCTCTTGTATGTCTTAAAATCATGGGTAAGAAACAAGAACATACTTCAGACACATAGTCTTCTGAAAGTAACAGCTGTTTCTATGTTTTAGTCTTAAGCATTTTTCTCCTCATGTTGTAAAATGGTTAAATTGATAAAAAATGAGGAAGCTACAAGCATTTTTCCAAGCTGGATGTTATTTTCTTTTACAGTGACTTACTCCCTCTGATTTTTCTTTCCCAAGCATACAAACTATAAAATTTTAACCAGCCCAAATTATCACTAGCACAGTTCTGAGTAACAGTTGGTATCTAGATAACTTTTTGATGTAGCGTCTTGAACAAAGGCAGGCAGTAGGATGTGCTTCAGTGTCTGAAAAACACGGATATTCACACCAATTCCATATCTAGTAATCCCAGCTGCCACACAGGGACATTATCATTGTTCAAAGAAAGAGGAATTTTTAGAACACAAATTAAGTTCTAGTAACTGTCACTTAGAAGCATTTTTTCTCCCCCTGTCAGAAGTGACACTGCTGTTCTGTGGAATTGTTTTCCTTCTGCTTTTTCAATTATAAAGAACATAAGTCTTTCAAAATATCTCACTACTACATTAGAAATTAAATCTAATTTTAATTTTGACAGTGTCTGGAAGCTACAGTAAAAGGTGTTATGTGGACACAAGGACACAATCTTACTGGCATAGAAGATGAGCTCGGAGTGTGGAGATGCTTCCTTTTTTATTGAACCTCAGTTTTCATACTGTGACTTCTGTACCTGAAAAATAGACCTGAAATCAGAATTGATTAATCTCGGTCTTTACTTAACCTACCCTTTTTTTTTTTTTTTTCCTGTTGGCTGCCACCCTTCTCTTAAAAATTATTCAACAATTGAGGGGGAGGCAGGACATTTCCTCTTCTTGTTTTGCCTCTGAGGTATGGCCGACGTCAGTCTCCCTAGTACTGGAATATTACTCCTCTTTGTATTCTGTTGAACTGCTTAATGTTATAGCTAGTTCTCTTGATGTACATACTATATACTGTATATACAGTGTAGAGAATTGAAAGCAAGGATTTTTATCTGAAGTGAAAAGTAGCCAGTTAGAACTGAAGCTGTTCTGTAGTGTCACTTCAACTTTTGGTCACCCTATCTCTTCTGAGTGGCAGCAGCAGTGTCCTCAACTACATTAATTCTTGGAGTCAAGATGTGCATTAGAGAAGGACAAGGATCTTTTTTAGCTATGGTTGGGAATTTGTATTGGAGTCTAAATAGAGGATTTCCTCCCTTTCACATTGGAATCTCTGGTATGTTGGTTCCTGTTTGCTCAGGGATCTGAATCAATATGGTAAAGAAAATGAGTGTATTAAATTTAAAGTATTCTTACAATAGAAAATTTGAAACATTTAAGTGTTACAAGCAAAAAGTGGACTCAAGTGAGACAAGATATTCAACAGAAGCCCCCTCCATACTCCACCCTGTGTGAAATCAGTCCTAAACTATGACCCAAGAATTTTCCTGCAAGAAAAATGAGCTGATTTTTACCTGAGCATTTTATCAAATAATGGATTTTAATGAATAGACATGCAGGACTGACATTACAAACAGGAAAAAGGTAACATTTGAATATAGATTTATTAACTTTTGCTTTTGTTGTCATGCTCTGTATCTTGCACAGCAACCTAGCACTTGCATAAAGGGCAGAAAGGTGATTGAGCATTTCCTTGTTGTTGAGGTTGTTTTGGGTTGTTTTGGTTTTTTTTTAAAACTAGTAGTTCAGTGGTTTAATCTGGTTGATTATTTTCAAATTATTGTTATAGTAGATTTAAAAAAAAAACAAAACAAACCAACAAAAACTGCTGTAACTTTGAGAATGGTGTCAATATATTAATAAGACTAAGATTATGGATCTGTCTATGGCTGGGGGTGGAGGGGGGGTGAGAGAGGACAGCTGCTGACCTGTGAAAGGAAGGGAGAGTCAGAAGAAACAGATGGGGATGTTAACATCTAATTTAAGTTACTCTGTTAAACACTCTGCTCTACTCTTATGAACATAACTGTCTTCTCTACAGACTATTCTCCTTGAACAAGTTGTAAGAGAGTTGCTGCTTGTATCCGAATGGTGGGGTGAAGGTAGCTGGGTGTAATAAAATGATTACGATAATTATGTAATGCTTTTCAAAATTTTGAATTAGTGCTACAGAAAACTTGTAAAATGCTTTCTAAATCAGCTGAGAATGGCCTGATGTATCAAAGGAACTTGGTAATGGCTGACTAGTAAACATAGATATTCTTAACGGGCTTGAGTTTCTGATGTAATTAAATTTTTTCCCCATCACTTGGGAGCAGGGGACCATTTCTTTATTTGGAGACAAAAAATACGAAACTTACAAGCAGATAACCATTTTTCAGGGAAACCAGTGACCTTCTGCAGTGTCAAATATGGTGGAGTACAGAATGCAAGCAGCACCTGTAAAATGGGGGCATTTACTTCAGAAGTTTATAGGATTAGAAGCTAAAAGATAACTGAACATGGCCTTCAAATGCCTTTCTTATGAAAGGGATAACTTGTAAGAAAGGCTGACTAAGAAGTCATCTTTGCCTTTTTAAGCAAGCCAAAACAAAATACTGCTTCCTACTCTTGCACCTGTATTTTAAAATAAATATTGAAGCACTACTGAGAGAGAATTTGAAGAGAAGCAGAAGGTTTTCTTTCAGAGAAACTGAGAGGCTTGGTGCTCTGTCTACTTGGGTTACTTGGTAGGAGGAAAGCAGTTCTAGTGCTGGACGAAACTAATGAAGCTGAATTCTGTCTATGGTACAATTGTTTAAATCCAAGATAGCTGCCTCAGTCATGCAAACCACAAAACTTTCTTCATATACAGTCCTGTACTGAGCCAAATTGAATAATGCAATCATGAAATGGTACGGAATGGAGAGAAGTAGAACTGAAGTTTGTCATTGATATGTAGTACTCCTGAAAATTACATATAATTTATAAAAGGGATCGCTTTTTAGTTGAGTGAAAGAGGGAAGGTAAAAAAAATTCTTTTAAGTCACTGCTCTGGTGTGGAAGAACCAAGCTTAATATTTTTAACTGCTTATATATTTTCACATATGGCGGGAAATTTTTACTTCTTGTCGTTTCATCAGTGAGTTTTAGCTCAGAACTGGATGTCTGTGTATTGTACCTTACCATGAACATCCTACTTAAATAAAAGTGTATGGGGCAAAAGAGGCTAGCAGTTAAGGAGGTTAGCCTATTGGTTAGGGCAGTAAACTGGGATGTGCAGGATCTGTCTTTTGGTCCTTGTCTATAATTTATTTCCAACATTATTTTAGTTTCTAAGACTTCTCATACAGTTTATGAAATAGTCATCATAGGATAAGAAATACCACCTCAAAATATGGGTTGCATGACTTCAGCATGGTAACAGAATTTATGTGAGAACTAGGTAACAATGTTCCTGTGGTCAAAGCAAAATGCGGAAGCAGAAATTGAACTCTTAGTTGTAATCAAGTCTCTTTAACAACTAGGTAAAGTAACACTAACCACTATTACAGAACACCAAAAAATGAAAGAAGGAAGTTTCATTTTAATGCTGTGTCTGGCAGTACTGTGCCCAATCTCATTAAATGTAATCCTGTTCTTTGGATTTTCCTAATTACATTTTAAAGACCGTTTGTTAAATTTTACAATCCTCTAAGAATTGAAATAAGCGATTCTGAACCTACTTTCACATTAGTTTTGATTTTAAAAGCAGCATTAATGGACTAAACTCTGTACTGCTTAGAGTGTGCAGTTTTTTCCTAATTTGACTTTCCATTCCATTTACTCTGCTTAGAATATTGAATAAACACAAAAACCAAGGAAGATACATAAATCTTCCTTGCTGATGCATGTTACTTAACAGTATCTTTTCCTTTAATGGGAGGAGGGGTAAGACCTAATTTTACGTAAGCAGTTAAATAACAAATGATTTGGAACTTACTTAAACAATCTGAACAACCATAATTCAGATGTGATTCTTGGTATACCAAGCCACAAAGTGTAGGATGATGAAAGTTCCTGGGATAAGTCAATTTTTAGGCACACAGAAATTGTAAAAATTCCAACATATGATTCTATTAACTTTGTTAGGTGGGTTAACAAAGACGTGTTTTACAGAGCCTCAAGATCCCTTTTCCTGCGGTGCTTCCAGAGGCTGTAAGTTTCGTTTCATTGTAGTAAAAAATACACGTGTGCGTCCTGTCCTTCAAAGCTGTGTGCAACAATCTTGCTCTGTGCCTAACTGAGGATATGCTGGAGAAGAAGGGAAAAAGCAGAACTTAATTTGCATGCACTCAATATTTTCCAAATTTCTTAAGACATAGTTAGAGAGAACAATATAAGCTCTTGTAGTGAGTAACCTTTCAGCATTAAGATGAAAAATAGAGCAGTAAATAGGAATCAGATGAGCAGTATTGTCAAGCATTTCCCTCTTCCATTTGAATTTTTTCTATCTGTGTAAGGAGCATTCATCTACCATTTCTGATGTGCATCTAGAGATATGAATCAAACAGTCTTTGAAGTTTGGAAAAATATCAAACTGAAAAGTGAATTTGGTTAGAAATATCTTCACTGAAAGCTTTTTGTCATTTCATCTGCTCATACGTTCCTAAACTGGAAAAAGTGACAGCAGATCGGGGAGGGGGAAGCACAAGTAAGTAAAGTGGTTTTCTAGGTGGCTTATTGTGAAATCATTGGTGTGAGAATTTGAATTAAAGGGTGACTAGGCAAGTACCTCAATATGCCCCTGCATCAATTGCATTTATTGTAGTTTGCTGAAGTCTTGTGAGGCCCCTCCTTGAGATTTGGTATTACTGTGTTCTAGCATTGGGTAAAGAGTGAAGAAAAAGGCTTCTCTTTTTTTTTTAATTAAAAAGGATTAAATTCTAGTAAAATATCTCAAGTACAGTGACTAACAAAAAAAAAAACAACCCACCACCCTTGTAGCTGAAGTCCTAGCATAGGATTGCCTCCGAAACAGAAACATGTAAATGGAGGGGGGGAAAAAAAGGCTATTTGTGAAGGAATCAAGAGTCAAAGGTAAATGGAAATATATCTGCTTTTGTGAAATGGACTTTGTTTTGAAAAGAAGATACAAGTACTGGAGTTAATATGGCCATAAATAAAATTTGGGGAATCAAGAAATGAGTATGATGTAGAGTGTACCGAACCTAGCAAATGTGTTAACATAACCTGCGCATATACTACTGTTTTCTTTCCCAGCTCTATAGTAGTTACCTTTCCTATCTTCATTCCCACCAAGTGGTGCATTTGAATGCAGTACTCAGATGTCAGCTTTCATTTATTACATGATATTTATTCTTTTTTTGGCTATTTTCCTAACACATGGTCAGAGTCATTCAAACAAGTTTGATGAAAACGTATTTGGAGTCTCAGCTGTGATCACTTAGGGGATGTGGGGAGGAAAGGAGGAGATGGGTGGTTTGAGAAGGTGTTGAATTGGGATCAACTGAGGCTAAAATAACTATGTCCCTTAGAAACACTTACGGAGATAGAGCTTTTGGAAAAACAATAACCACTGGATGACTAAATCTCTTTGACCTCAATTTGTATTGTAGAACTCTTCAATTGCAATGTCTGTAGTGGTAATTGCAATTTCTTTGACTTTTTATAAAGAGTTAGTAGGATAGCTCACTAAAAACCTTGCCATAGGCCTTTGGCTCATTTAAGACTTGTCTGATTCAGAAAAGACAGCATAGCAGTCCTGCTTCTAGCTTCATTGCCCTTCCCCTCTCCTGGGGGAGGGGTGTAAATCAGTCACTGCTAAGCCCAGGGCCATGATTCAACTACTAAAGTTCCTCACTTTCCCTGGGATCTTAAATTCCATCTCATGACTGCTGTGGCCAAGACCACTGTTAACTGTCACATCACTGCTCAGCTCTTCCTTAATAATGAGTAGCAGGTCTAGCAGAGTGCCTCACCTATTGAGCTTGTCCATTGCCTCAGTCCTCCAAGCACCACAGAAATCTCCTGGGTCACTTGTGTGCTACCATGTTGCACTTTCAGCAGATGTTAGGGTGATTTGATGTTTTTCATGAGAGCTAAGGCCTGTGATTGTGTAGCTTTTTTTTTTTTTAAAGGTTTCATCTACTTACCCTTGATTGAGCAGACTGTATGTTCACTATTATGTTCGCGTGGTTGAATCCTTACCTGTGGGTTTTCAGCTGTCCTGTACCCGCTTCCACACTAAAGCTCCATTTGGTGAAGTTCTTTGCATAAGGTGTAAGCACTGTCCTCCTCAGCTTTCTCACTTTTCCTTTCTTAAAAGCTAGTATCCATCTGCTGCAGTTCTCCAGTTGCGTGAACTATTTTGCCGTACTGTGTACTCCCAGTAAGAGTGTTCTCTGCTCTGGTTTCTAATCCCTTATACTTGTTTCCTGTGCTGAATGCATTAATGAACAGGTACTTAAAAGTGTGTCCCTGCTTGTGCCACTGTTTCAGGAGGGACTGTGAGATCCTCACTGTTGTGGTCTGCACAGTTACCCTATCTGCCATTCTCCCATTTTCTGGGCTTTAGTCTCCACTTCCCTGGCAAACCTGATTTGAGACCCTCCTTATGAGGCAAGCCTGTTTGCAATGATAATTTGTGTTATCAAGTGGTTGCTGTCTCTCTCAAGCGTTCTTTGTTTCTCAGAGGATCGTAATGTCTTAAGAGCTGAAGTCCTGCCTGCAGCCATGTAATCAGATGTTGATCCACAGGATGTGTCTGCTCTTGTCAAAGCCTTTCCCTTGGATCAACACCTGGTGTCATTCACCATTGTCCCTGGACTCCTGCAGATAGCTTTGATCCGTTTAAGATGTCCTTTGGCAGTATCATGACAGCCTTGTCGGTGGACAACAAAAAGTAATATTGCAATGGCCAGATGAGCTGTAGGAGTTTCTTTGCAACATCCCAGATCTGGACCACAGGCAAGCAGCAGAGCTTGTTAGACAGGCAATCTGGTTGCTGAGCAGAAGCCCTCATCCCCCTGGGAGTCTGCAATTACTGTCAGTCACCCACAGCTGCCTTTCAGCGATAGTGCTAAAGGATCAGGCTTAGATCTCAAACCCAACAGAACTTGTTCCACCTCTCTTCTTTTCTGGGTCTCTTCACCACCCAAATAGCTACCGATGGAAAAAGACAGCCCCCTTCCTCTTGCTGGAGATCACAACTTGCAGACTCCTTGGTCCTGGGAGTCCTCATCCTAGCCCTGAGTGACAAAAGCAGTAGATTTGGTAGAGGATGGTCATGGGGTGGGGGGAGAGATAATGTGAGAAAGAAAACTGTTCACAACTTCGTTCAGGAAACGAACTGTGGAAGCTTTTAACGATTTAGAGGTTTAGCTGTGTCTTAAATTTCTGCTTAAGATTGTTGGAGGAACCTGGCTTGGATCATAAAGGATGTCAGGTAATGAAGGAAGCTGATAACCTTTTTACATTGAGCATACAAGAAGACAAGTAACTAGATGAAATTTATCAGAGGTAAGGGGCATTTGGCAGATTGGGGCATTGCACTGGAACCTGTAGGCTCCTCGGGTTCTGAAGAGTTCCAGAACTACTACTATCATTTTCTTTATGCATACTGTCTCATGAAGTGAAGGAAGGTTTACCGAAATGCCTCGGTTCAGCTGTTTACAAGTATGGAACAGTGCCAGCATGTATCAGTAACTGTATAAGAAAGTGAAATATATCTTCCTGTTTAGGCTGAATTAAAATGGTATCCATCGTGCTGAAAAGCAGAACAACAACTTTGTAGGAAACTGCACAAAGTGGAAGTAGTACACGTCTCTTCTGGTAAACTTTAGGACAAGGGCTGAAAAAAAGATTCTCTTTGTTGTTAGGTTGTACAAGTAAGCTTTCTTTTAAAAGATCCAAAAGTGAGGAAGCAAATGATCACACTAAGTCTAAGTTGTGGCTCCATGGGGAAATTCTGGAAGGACTTGTAAGAGAAGCATTGCTTTGGATGGGTAGGATGGAACCAAGTTTGATGAACTAGCAGAGAAGTGGGTCGATGTGTCCTTTGTTCAGAAAGGAAAAAGCTCAGTGTGTGTGGAGGTCTGTTTGGAAATTGCGTTCTACGGAAACAAACTTCTCTTTCACAGAGATGGGTTTTCCATGCTCATGTTTTTGCATAGGCAGGAGCAGACGGTAGGGCAAGCAGATATGTTTAAGTACAAAAGTAAAGGCAGAAACAAGTAACACCCTTCACAGTGGTGGTGCGGAGGTGTGTGGGAAAGTTAGATGTCTGAAAAACAGGGAGAGTTTGGGGGCTGACTGGAGTGGTGAACAAGCTTTCTGTTGTTCAATTTACACAGTGCTAAGAAATTGGTTCTTTTGGAGTAAGTACAGCTGTCTCCAAGAGGTACTTCACTCCATTCGTGTCTTGACCCGGTGACAATAACTTACAAGACCCTATGTATTGGCTAGTTGCTGAGCTAGTCAAGTGACTTGGAGTTTATAACAGTAATGGTCACAGTAATACACAGCGTGTTTTGTGTTTCCAGACTGTTGTGTTTGGGGAATTGCTATCTTAACTTCAGACTTCTTCATCTCTCTTGCTTTTTTTTGTCCATAATCCTTTGAAGCCAGAAGAACTGGGAATGTGTGCAATGCTAATGTGTGACTTTATATTACATTGAAACTAAGAGTCGGTGGATAATCCTTTAAGATAATTTTTAGTGTCTGCTTGGACCTTGGATTATTGCTTTCTAGTTTTTGTAGGTTATGTTTAAAATATGTATACATATTTGTGAGAGGACAGTGGGTTTGTCAGTTTGCATTCTCACATAGGTCTATTACAAAGAAAAGTGGAAATTAAAATAGAAATAAATATATTTATAACTCAAATCATAGATCTATAGCAAGTGTAATTATAAACAATTAAAATTAATAATAATTCATATATAAAAATTATAAAAATAATACAAAATCAAAAGGTAAATTCTAACAATGTGACCTGTTAAGCTGAGCAGCTTCTATGTGTTAAGATAGCTTCTTATCTGTGTTACGATTTCAATATATTATTTAATGTACTACTTAAGATATGGCACATATTTATTCTTCCTTATATGACTGTACATACAGTCTAAACCAAAAAGTAAATGTCATTTTTGGTGAGAGCGCAGCATGTTGTGTTGTCTTAGAGGGCATTGCAGCCGGTCAGCAAATTTTACGATTCTAAATGTTCTTTATTGATAGTAGTTAGTTGTTTCCCGAATATATTGGTATCTGTTATGTGGTGTGATTATAAAATAGTCTTGCAAAGTACTGTAAAATAGCTACGTCTTTAGTATAGACAGGTCTTGAGTATGAAGAATGAGAATCTTCAAATGCTGCTTTGAATTATCCTCTTAGTTGAAAATAAGCTTATTATTTGGAAGGGGACAAGAAGGGGCACTTGGGAACTGTTTCTGTATTGAACAAAATTTGTTGTATTGATGGTGTGAATTCTTACCATATTTCATCAGTTGTTATGCATCTCCTCTTCTGGTTTGTTGGGTTTTTTTTGTTGGGTGTGTTTTGGTTGATTTTTCTTAAACATTTGGTTTGCTCTGTGTCTCTTCTCCCTTGTTACAGTATGTGGTTTTATCAAATACCTGAGCAGACTAGCTGGTAAATCTGGAAAAGAACTGGACTTATCTAATCCTCAATTTTAAAATGTTTTTGTACATATACAGAGGACTAGGCAGAACTGCTGTGATATCAGAGGCAAAATAAGTTTTCTTTTTGATACTTGTAGAAATATTAGCCTGCTCAGGTAATATAATTTCAGGTGATCATAAATAAGAAGTTTCTAATTAGATTTCCTCCATTTTTCTTTTATTTTTCCCTCCCTCCATACATGATTCTAATTCTCAGTGTGAGAGACACTACTTCACTTGTATGGAGCTATGAGGCTAACTAATCCTTCCACCTTTAAGATTCTATGGTAGTTATTTTAAGTCTAATGAGGTTGTTGGGGCATGGCTTAATAGGCTAATTTTGTGCAGATGGCAGTTGCCTTATTTTTATCTTCTAATTCTATTGAATAGTACTAGAGTGGAAGGAGTAAATATTTGTGTGATAAATGTAACAATTTTTGGAATTGCTCTCAGAATTTGAGAATTTCAGCCTTCTCGAATTTGCTTTCTTTTAAGAAACCTTTTATTTACTGTTTTAAATGTTTCTTTTGTCTCCAGGTTTTGAAAGTATTTTAGAAGGGCTTTATGGACCAAGGCTACGAAGAGACCTCAGTTTATTTGAAGGTAAATGAGCCAGATTTTAGTGCAATGACCTTAATTTATTAGTTTTTCTTTCAGTTAAAGGTAGTTTAAAGTATATACTGAATTCTAAAAAGGAAATCTTCAATTGTTTTTCTTTCTAATGTTTATTTCCTCATGTTCTTGTCAATACTGTGCATAGGCAAAACGTAAGTAAAATGATACCTAGGTTTTGTTCCTATGCAGGGAAATTTTGGGTTAGCTAAACTTTCCAGAGAAGCTCTTCTGAGAGAGATTTAGTTTTCTGGACTACTGCATCTCCTACTTTATTTTTTGGACAGCCTTTGGAAAGGAAAGACAACCTGCTCAGCTTCTTATTGACCTTAATTGGGAAAAGGAAGGTAGTGAATGCTGGTTTGGTTTTCTTGTAGTGACAAAGAAAACTTGTGTGTGTGTGTGTTGGTTTTTTAATATTTAAGTGTGTGTGTATATATTTATATACATAAAATATTTTTTCATTGCCCTTATAAGACCTAGCACTATTCCAGATGGGTTTGGTTTTGCTGGAATAGCTGTCAATAACACCTTAGTCTTTAGTTGGTTAAGTATGAAATGATTTATGTCTTTAATAAAAGCAAAGGAGGAAAATTCAGCACAAAACTGCCAAGTGTTGAAAGAAGTGTCTGTCAAGTTCATTCTTTATGGCTTTAAAAATATTATTTCTGTTATCAAACCTTGAAAATGTTTCATTTCATTTTACAATTTATCGGATAGTGTAATTTGTAAACCACGTAACATATATACTGCTAGTACTTGAGGCAGAGAGGCATATACTGTTTGTATTTGCTTAGAATAGGTTTGGAATGATTGTGTTAATTGGTTATGGTTTTGTCCTCTTCACGTTGTGCAAGTCTTTGGCCTGTATCAGATGCATAACACTATTTTCAAAAGAAAGGGGGAGAACTTGAAATACTTCTTTACTGAAGTTTTAAGAATATTTTTTGCCACTTATAAAGATAAACATGCCACTAGTCAGACTTCAAAACATTTAAATATGTGTAAATTTGGGTTCAAACTTGTTTTCATGAGTAGTACCCCCATCTAGGTCTCTTTCCAACCAAAAAGATGCCATGATTCTGTTCTCTGATTCTATCTGCTGTGATAAACAAGCACATTACTACTTTGAAAAGGGAACAGGGCATTGTTATAGTAGTTTACAGTGCTGGTTTTTTTTGTTTGTTTGTTTGTTTTTTCTGGTTGTAATTCCAATGGGTGGTTATGTATTGGGCTTTACACTGATTACTGATTAAAGCTTTATTATTATTCTGCATCAAAGGGTTTATGTTTCAAAAGGAAATTCAGGACACTTTTCCTTTTGTGTAAGAAGGCAGAAAAAGCTGAGCTGATGACCAGAATGTAAGTGTTACGGTTGAAGGAGCCTGATAGTACATGATAAAGTGTTATATTGCTCCTTTAGCTCAAATTCATGCATGCAGGAACTCTGTCCTATGGGAAAAGTTTTAGCTTATTTGCCTCATGCTGTTGAAATTTTCTTTTAACCTATTTAAGATCTCCTATTTCCATTGCTTGCAGAGGACCTTTGGTATTTGATGCCAGTGACTTTGTCCTGCAAATTTAAATTCATGTTTATCTAAAAAGTAAAGTTTTAGAACTATTTTTTTTCCAATTTGGCAGAATGTCTGTCAGTGATGTTCCTGAACTTTTCAATGGTTAAAACGTGTCTCCAAGTCTGGCACATCTGTAGAGTTATTTTACTTCTGGAGCAACTGCTGAAGACATGGAGTGTTAGGTTGGGATGCCCACCTTACCTTACTATACCTATAAAAATGAACCAAAAATAGTATCTGTAACTTCAATAATCCTGTTTGAAATTGCCACGTCTGGTATAAACATGGTAGAGGTAGTTACAGTATAAGATGCAAGACTATATCTATTTTGAGGTCTGAATTGCATTATAAAGATTAATACAGAACTCTTGACTAAAGTTTGTTATAAATCTTTCCACTGTCATAATTTAAGTGCCACTGTATCTCTTTACGGATAATGAAACTAAAATACAAAATAAATAATTTGCCTTGGTTAACGAAATACACAATTGGTAGAATCAGAACCCAAATTTTTAGACTTAGTAACATACCTAAATCACTGCATCTTGGGAGGTGTCCATTTTTGTCATCAGAACTACTGAACCAGCACTGTCAACATGCAGCATTATGCCTCATTAGCAAAACTTCAAGAGCAAACTTCAAGGAACTATATGGCTTATCCAGAAATGTGTGAGATTCAGTTGAAATATATGCCGCTTAGCTACAATAGCATTTTTTCTCTTACATTGTCAGTTTTATATATTGTTGGTAACAAAAAAAGGAATAATGTGCATAAAATGTAATATATGGTGATATATGTCCTCCTTAGTTCTGTCTTGAAATAGTATATGAACTATAGATTAAATTCTTCTATTACATTGTCTCAGAATTGCTTGAGAGAATAGTAAATTATAAGGAACCGATTTAAATGGTCAAAGGTATGCTTTGTTTTACTGGGTTTTTAACTTTTCAAAGGAAATATCTTGTAAGCCTTAGAAACAATCTTGCTGAGAAGCCAAACTATTCAAACTGCAATAGCCACCTGTAACAAGCTACCTGAAAATAGCAAGATTTGTTTGATTATCTTGAAATTCTTACTTGATGTATATGTAGAACTTACCTTGGGCTTGCTTAAGTGGTTCTCATCACCTCTCTGAGTCAGTTTTTTTTTTTTCCTGACTGCTCCTGGTTGCAAAGGTGTCAAGTTCTGTGTCTTGGCATCTGAACTTGGTCATGCTCTGAATGAGCTTGAGACTTCTTGTGTCATTGAATCCTTAGGGCTTTCTTTGCTCATACCCATTTTCAGCTAAGTAGCTTCATGTGGAAACTGTTAATCTTTACATTCTACTTACAGATATTTAGCTAAACTGTTAGAAAGCTTTTCCTCCAATTATCTGGTATGCGTGTATTGTTGGTATTATTTCCTGAGGTTCTGTTCTGTTATGGACGGAGGGAAGACAGTGTCTTGTGGGGAGAAGAGCAGCTCTCAATTCTCTTTTTGCCAAGAAAAAAGCTGTTTATACTGGATGAAAGGTTTATTTGAGGGTGTGTTGTTTTTCCTTAGGTTTACAAGTGAAGTAGTAGGGTGAAAAATTATATTGGAAACATGAATGTCTAATATCATTCAAGATTTTATAAAATGAAAAAGCTGAAGGAACATGATAAACACCTCAGATATTCTGATGTACTTATTAGGAAGCAGTAGTGCTATATAAAAAGGGGATGATTTGTTCGGAATTGTGACAAAATAGCTGGAAAATTTATTGGGAGATTATCATAATAATGCAGAAAATACTAGAAAGTAGGGGCTGAATTTCTTAAGCTGTCTCAGATTTACTAGAAATTATTTCACTTTTTAAGAGGTAAACATGAAATCTGTTCAGTACTACAGATATCTGTTTATTTCAGCATGACTCCTTAGGAAAAATGGTTTGGGGAAACAAAGACTTGAATGGCTTAAGAAATGAAAAAACATGGTAGTTTTTGTCAAAGTTCACAATTTTATTCTTAAACAGAAACAGGTTTAACAGTGTTGTACTAAATGACTTGGGTTTCAAGTAATAATACGTACCATACTTTGTGCAAATAGAATTTTAATACTATGTTAGCAACTTTTTCTCATGGGCTGGCTAGTGTAGGTAGTCAACAAATCTTTCATCAGCTGACCCCAAGCAAGATAAAATGGGGAGGGAGGATGATCTTGATCCTAAATTGAATGCAGCTAAGGGAAAGCTTGTTCTGTTTAGAGCGGCATCTGTACCTCTGATGTTTCTGAGAGTATGGTTGTCTGCTGGCCTCGGTATGTTTCCTGTGGTGGTGCCCTGAGACTGGATGCCTGGCATTTGATATAGCTGGTACATATCTGCTATCTGATGGCAGTTTTGCTTAGGTCACTGGCATACTTAATGTGTTATGTTGTATGTGACTTATACTTCTTTGAATAAATATAGTGTTAAGCAGAGCTGATGTTTCTCAAGGTTTTCATTTTTGGTGACACATAAGGATTGCGCTCTCGTTAAAATTTTAACAGTGGAACTTCAGGGTTCTAAAGCAGAAGAATTTCTCTGAAAATATAAAACCTGTCTTGTACTTACGTGCAGAATTCCAGCGTTCTTAAGTAGATCTATTGTGGTTGCAATGAAAACTATGAAAACGTGAACTTGCTATGAAAAAATAGTGTGGGTTTTTTTCATCTGTGGACATCTTAAATGAACAGCTCTAACAGGCTGGACCTCAAGAACCTGCCTAACAGAACTGAGATTGTACTTTAGTGATGCAGAGAAAAGGGCAAGATTTGTTTGGTAATTAATAAGGGGGAGCAGGAGGGGGAGTTGTTTAGGTTGTAAGTGCGTGAACTGGAAACGAATGGGATGGAGAGGACCCTGGTGGTGTGGTTAATCAGGTTCGTATTCACCTGCCAAAATGCTGCAGCTGTGATAGACATGTGCACAACTGGAATACTGTAGGAAAAGTACTGTATGCAGTTTAAGGAAGTCTGATGTAAATGTAAAAGAAAGGCACCATCTTGAGATCTTGGTTGCCTGTGTTCAGGGATCAGGTGTTCCAGTGAGAGTGGTGCAGGAAAGATGGGGTTGAATCTCATGAGAGAGAACTGGGTGGACTAGATTAGCCTAGCAAAATCAAGTGTACAGGAGGGGTAATGATATTCTGTAAGTACATCAAGGTGCTAAATACCCATGAACAATTCTGTTTAGGTATAAGAACAATGTTGCCACAAAAGCAAACTGGAATAACTTGCCATGAGTGAATTTACACAAGAAATCAGAGGGTTAATTTTAACTATTAGTACAGCTGGTTTGGGAAAAGCTTTAAAGGAGTTGGTGGTTCAGGAAGAGAACAATATGTGGTGGAAAACTCTTTATTTAACTTTTTTAATGGAGCTTAATAACTTCTTTAAAGAAAATACATGGCATGTCCCTGTTCAGGAGAAGACTGGACTTTTATAGGTGATCTGTTTAAGTCCTATATTCCCTCGAGACAAATGTACGTTTTCTGATAAAACATGTAAAGACATTTTTAAGTCTTCTGAAGAAATCAAGTGCCACAAGTGAGCATAGGGTTTTCATTTACTTGTAATGATGGTATAAAATAAATTAAAATATTGTAAGTACAATACATGTGGTTCTAATGGCAAGGAGTTCATATCCTGATTCCTAGCTTAGTTTGCTACAAGTTTGCACATTTGTTAAAAGGAATGATGACTGGAATTCAGAGTTTTATTTACAGTATTCAGATGCCTCCAGGAACTGTGATAGGTAATCAGTTGAAATGTATGAATTTACCTTTCCTTCCAAGAAAGGTGTCCTCTGCTATTTGAAAGGTGAGCCATGTGAGCCAGACAAGACTTTGGAAATATCTGAAGAATTGAATACTACTGACTACATTGTACCAATAAATGCATGTTAGATTATGATGGAATTTATTTAAGAGAATTGTAGGATGTGTGGTTTTGTTCTCAAAATCCATTTTTATTTGTTTCAAACATCTAGCTTTTTTTTTTTTCTTCTTTTAAGACTGTGAGCCAGAAGAGCTGACTGACTGGTCTATGGATGAGAAATGTTCCTTTTGTAATTTACACAAAGAAACAGTCAGTGTAAGTATGAACATGATATCAAGCATGACTCCCCAACACCCAGTTTTTGGTATGAAAGTGAGAGTCAGATAATGGAATTTTGCAAAAGACAGTTTGGCTGTGAGAGGTAGTGAGGTGGTTTGGCTTCGTAGTAGATATCTTTTTAGTGGTTCTTTTTCACTCAACTCAGTAATTTAATTGTACATTGTACTACCAGTAGACTAACTTCTAAAAGATGTTATAATCTTCATATCCTTCTAGGATCGTGCATCAGCTATCGGTTCTTCACAGTCAACGCCTACAGAGGAACTGTCATCTCAGGGCCAGTCCAACACTGATAAGGTTGAATGCCAAGCAGAAAACTATCTAAATGCACTCTTTCGAAAGAAAGGTAATAAAAGCATGTCTTTTAAGAGATATGACACAAATCTAGAAGAATCAAATTATTTAGGGTTGCTTTTAATTCTTAAGTAGTCTTTATTTACTGAATGCTGTTTCTCCTTTATTCCTTTCCTTAATCGTTTTCTTTGCTTACCTGAATCACCAAATGAAGCATACTCTTCTTACTTGGCATTGTTGTTAGTCCTGTTGCATTGTGTGTTATTCTCTTGAATTCCTGTTCATTATGTTTGTTTGGTTTTTTTTACCATGAACTGCTGCTTTGTTTTCATGCCAACTTCAGGTGCCATTCTGTGGAAATTTAAGCATTTAAACGTTTTCTGTTCCTAAACTTTCACTTACAGTTTTCAGCAGGAAGACCATTTTACATGAGAGAACGTCTTACAGGGTACACAATGGCATTTGGGGTGGTTTTTCACAAAAGCTGCTACTTCAAATACATCCAAATCAGAGGTTGAAACTTCTTGTCAAAATACAGTATTTAGTAGTAACTCATTAATTCTTTGACTATCCTTGTTCTTTGGCATTTGGCAAATTACAGCAGTACGTGAGTGACTGACAAGTCAGCTTCGTTCATGTAAGTTACTTAGTCACAGTCAGCAGCAAAAATACTCCTTTTCTTCCTTAAATTTCTGTGTAAGGAATGTGAGTACAGCTCTACTTGATAACTTCAGCTTTCACAGGTTTTTCTTGGGTTTGGTAGGTGTACTTGGATGTCAAAGTAGCTGAGCATGACTAGGGACAGCCCTGTCTTGTTCTAACTGAATTAGTCAGACACATTCTCTTTCTTTACATAGATGGGAGAAAAAAAACAAAGTTAATTTTTCTCACCTCTACCTTATAGCTGGAAGAGATTACTATGTCCTTGAACCTGGTGTGGGTGGAATCATTTTCTGTATAGGTCATCTGTCTGTACAGATCATCTGTTTGTTCAGCCTACGTTTTGTTTAGGGCTCTCAAGAACTTTGAATAGGGTGCGACAGCATTTTGAGTCCATCCTTATTCCTTGAATTTCTTTAAAACCAACTGTTTTCAATTTGAAATAAAAAGTCGAGTTAAGTTGCCACCTCATTGCTTCTGAAGTTCTTATATTTTCATCATGGGCCCAGTTGCATGGCATGTCTGTAGGCAGGTATTTTCATTCCTTCAAATTTCTACTTTCTCAGATCTTTTCTTGATCTTGATGTACAGTGTTTTTCAACATTCGCCTGCTTTATGCTTCTGCTGGAAATGCTGTCTCTTGATTCTCCTTGAAAGGAACTTTTATCCTGGGAGAAGTGAAACTTGGCATGACCTCACCTTAGCGGAGTGAAGGACTTCTGTGAAGTTTTTGGCTTTTAGCATCTTCCTTACATTTTTTGATCTGCCAGATCAGTAATGCTAGATTAAAAAGGTTCTGTTTATTGAGAAACAAAACCAAAGTCTTTGCTGATTGGGTTTTTTTGTGATTCTCTGAAGGACTTCTGTATTCTTGGGTAAGTGGTACTTTTCTGAAGAGTCTTCAAAGACTACTGCTTCAGTTCAGGTTCCAGGAAAATCTCTTAAGTGGTTCAAACTATAGAAAGTGAAAAAGAAATAAAATTTTCTATCTGCAAAGGGCATGTGAAACCAATTTGAGGTGTTTAAGTAATTATATTGGCTTTGTTAGGATGAAGATGAAGACTTTTACCAGGGAAATTCGAAGTCTGCTTTCTGAACTTTTGTAGATTTTTGAGATCAGTTATCAACTTTGGGGAAAAAAAGAATCAATCTGAAGTAATTGTTTAGCTAAGGAACAGTTATTGCATCTGGTTTAGTACCAGATATTCTTTCATTATTTAAAAAAAAAAAAAAAGCAGCTTGATTGGCTGTCTTAATGGAAGTAACACTTCTTTCACATGTGTAGATGGCAAACTCTTCAAGATCATATACTGTCTCTTGCTGTTGTAATGTTTCATCTAGGGCCTCTGTGAACATCATCTGAGAATAGCGAGCAAATTTGAGAATTGTGTTTATTGGTCTCATCCTTTTATTTTAGAACAATTTAATGTATGGTTGGGTCTTTTAATTTGCAGGCTGGTTTCCTAATTTTGTCATTGGGCTGTTTTTTTTACATCAGGGAACTAGTTCAGAAGATCACAAAACATGCAGCCCTGCTATATCACTGTCTACAGTATACAACCTTCAGGCATTTATAGATGATGGTTTGTCCGTAGAATCCCAGACAAAAATGATTCCTCTTTCTTTTTAAGAGGATGATAGAGTTGCTGCCAAGATGGGTAAACTCTTGAGGGGCTATAAATAACAAAGTCTTAGTAGGAATCTATCTTCACTGTATGTTAGTGAAAGACCAGCTTGGTAGGTAGTTGTCTGTAGGAAAGTCCTATCCTCAGCAGATGCCTCAGTAAAGCTAAAGTAATTTTTGTCATCAAATGTTGATTGATTCCATAAACCATATATTTGAAAACCACATTTTCTTCTTGGGTATGACATCTTTCTTTACCCATTTCGTGTTCTAAGCAGAGTAAACTGTGTGATACTTTTCTGCTTACGTAACATTAAAATACATCTATTTTCTTTTGTTGGAGAAGCAGTTCTGAGGAAAAAACATTATGTGCTTTAAGAAATATGTATTAGTCTCTTTTTTTTAACTATTAATATTGTAGAATGTGGCATGTCATCAACGTTACATGGCAGAATCATAGCTGTTTAAGATCTTGATCAGATGTTTTGATCATGGCTTATTAACTTCCTGAGTTTCTATTGATCCACATTGTATATTATTGGAAGTTTAATATTTCATGGGGGAAAAAAGTGTCCTTTTTTAGAAAAAAAAAGAAAAGGTCATTTAAATACTTTCACAGTTGTGAATCAAGTTCTGTCTTTCTATCTTCAGGAGATGATCCACCTTGAGAAGATAGAAACCTGAAAAGCTTTTGCAGAAATTAAGAAAGTGAGGCACAAAATTAGAGGGAGTCAGGACGTCTTGAATCTTCCCAAATTCTTTGGGCAGCTCTGACAAGTATCTTCAGTGCTGTGTTTTCCATACCAAAATAATGTCCCTGTAAGCTTTTTGAAGTCCTTCCTTGTTTCTAGGTATCTGTCTCAATCTAAAATGTTTTCGTTCATAACTATGGCTTTCTTGCACCATACCCTATACCTACATTTAACTCTGTGTTCTCCCATTCTTTGTCTAGTTATAGCTCCAGATATACATACATGTCATGAGCTGGTTATACGTTGTATAATTTGGCAAACCTATGAGAATGTCATCTTGCACACAATCTCAAACTACTAAAGAAACTGTTACTTTCTGAGGTATAGTTCTGAGATGCACACACTACTTGATCCAGTATCTGCAGTTCCTTATTATTAAGAATTTTAAGAAATCTGATTTTTCCTTTCAAAAATTTGAAAGGCTTTCTGTAAGAACCGAGAAAACTGTCACAGCTCGTGCAGTAAACTTGTATGACAGCCTTGCTATCCTTCTCAAGTTCATCAGGAAAGTGTTTAGCAGGATGTCAGCTGATTTCTTAAGGAAGTAAAAAAATTTTTGCCTCTGCCAGCCTGCCTGCCTGCCAGTGTTACTGTCTTCACTGACTTCTGAATTTCTTAATAATTTTCAACTACATTTAAGAAAATTCTTGGAGATATGACCATATATAGAATAATGAAAAATACTGTCTTGGTAGAGGAAGGAAAAATGTTGAATGTTAACAAGAACAGAAAATTAGAGTGAACTTGACCCTTATTTCTTCTGTTTGCTCAGTCAGTTTAACTAAACTAATGATACATGGCTCAGAATAAATTGCTGTATTCTGTTTTACACTTGCTGGTGATCTGACAGTTGGACAAGTTTATGGGTAAAGCTGAGAATATTGCTGGGACAGTTTGGCTGTTGAAGTGGGGTAGTTCTAGAAAATATGGCCTTTTTGTGAAAAGGGGAGAACAGGAAGGAATACAGGAAACACGCTGATCTTAATTCTGCTACTCACACAACAGGATTGTAAGGTACAAGGGAGGCTTGATTCCCTGCTGATGTCCACTGCCTTTTTGTATTGTATCAGAGGAGAAATGAAGTCACTATTCTGACTTTTTAGTGAAAAAAATAACTGTTTTTCAAGAACTAGAATACTGTTGTGGAGCATGACTTTGGGACCTTTTAACTCCTTGTCCATTGTCCTGCTAAAAACACATGTAAGTCTGAACTATCAGTTAAACTGGTTACTTTGTGCATTGAAGTCTAATGGTCACATGTAGTGTTAATATACAGAATAGTTAAGAATATGAATTTGAATAGTTACAAGGTGGTACAGTGCATAAATAGAGGAAGTCTAAATCCTAAATGTGAGCTTTGAATTAAAATAAGTCGTTGCATTTAGCCATAATTACACATCAACTTTATTACTGTCTTCCTTGCATTCTAACTGTAGTCTTGACAATCACTAGCAGAAAATACCAGATTACATCATATAAATGTGTCAGTCTTCTCTTATCCTAATAATATCAGGAGGTCTACCATGATCTGAGAGAAACTAGAGGAAGGTGAGAGCTACCTTCCTCCAAATCCTTAAAGACTGTTCTGCCATGTTTGGAGTAGTATATACATAAGTGATCCATGGAGTAAATACAACTCCCTTGTGTTGTAAATCAGCTGTGTGAAAAATAGAAGCTTAAACAGATGTAGGCATGTAGATTTAAAACTTTGTAAGTAGCTATAACCAGGACTCCTAATGAAACATCTTTGAATAAAACATCTTATCATAAAGACTTTTTAGGTCATACAAAGTATATCTGGTGCCATCTGCTGATAATAATTAAGAAATATTTGCTAGTGGTACTAAGCTCAGAGACCTAATACTTACTTCAAAATACATTAAAATGAATTAGAAAATTTTACATGACTGATTACAGATTTCCCATGTGTAGTGAAACTTTACCACCGTGAACTTAAAATTACAGGTGTCTACATGTTTTCATTGTGTACTTGTATAACAATACTGACTTACAGCCATTGAATGTAAGTAATTAGACTTTATATAACACACTTCAAGTGCGTGTACCCTATTCTGATCACTCAGGAGTCTTCTATTCATAAAATGATATAAAGTTGCATTTACCCTCAAAGTCTATTTTCTTTCAAAAATCTAGTGTGTAAAAAGAAAATAGTATATGAAACTAATCACTTTTCCTTCTTTCCTTTGAATATCTAACATCTCTCTCATTTCTGTTCTATATCATTTGGAGAGCTGTGAGAAATTATTTCTAGCTTCAAAATAATCTAAATTACTTCTTCCTCATAATACAAGTTATGCTCCACAGCTTTGTTCTCCATTAGGAATAGCATTAATAGGAATGGATTCACAGCAGCTTTCCAGTACCTCTGAAGGTTACTGAGAAGACACGGTCAAACTCTCCTACAGTGGTGCATAGCAGGACAATGAAAGATTGCAGACAAATTGAAACGAGACGCTCTTTTTTGTGTCGGAAAAAATGAGGACAGGCAAGCAAGTGAAACAGGCTACCCAGAAAGGTTGTGCAGTCTCCATCCATGGAAGTATTCAAGACCTAACTGGATAAAACCCAGAGCAACCTGATTTGATCTCGGTCGACCCTGCTTTGGGCAGGCAGTTTTACTAGAAACCTCCCAAGACCCTTCCAACATGAATTACAATTTAATGACTTGCACAGTAGAGCAGTTGATACTAGAGATGTGATACTGACACTATTTGCATTTATGACAGTTAAGCTTAGACTAACTGTGAGCTAGCCCTTGTAGATTGAATATGTATTGGCAGCAAGAGCACTTCATGTGCACCCCTGGAGCATGTCCTCCGGATTATATACCTCCCCCCCCACCTTAATTACTATTTTAGAGTAAATTAACTGAAAATCTGTAAACTGCCAGTAGCTGTAGCAGTTCAACATATGAGAAATTTCGCTGCATTTATTCTTCCGTAGGGAGTATTGGAAATAATTAGAAAAAAATAAAACTAATACTAAAGACAATATTAGAAGAGAAAAAAATATTTTTTGTTATTCCACCTAGTTCAAAAGATGACTTTGCTCCTACTGGAAAAGCAAGCTCCTCCTGCAAGTGTCTAAAAGCAATTTATGCTTGGATATTGCCAGTGGGAGGAGCCTAAAATGGAATAGGAAGGCAGTAGAAACTTGGCAGTTCTGAAGGAGTTTTGTCTTGCATTTTTGTAATAATTGATGCTGGCAATGGTGGTTAATAAGCAGAAATTTATTCCAGACTGTTGTGTTTTCCAGCTAATGGTAGGTGTCCCCTGTGCTCTATGATTTTTTTGCTTTCTAAAGGCACAGATCTTACCAAAATGTACAATAACTACCTTTCTGATTTGCACTGATGATCACCTGTTCTCCAAAACCCTTCTAAGTAGTTTTTCTTAGGTGTGTGCCACAAAATAATTTCTCTAATAAGCAGGGTTGTTCTAGACCAGATATCTGGTAGACTATTCAGTGTTGATGATATTTCATGTATTTTGTATGAGTTTCTTGACTACTGACTGTGAGAATTTTGTTTGTTTGGGTTTAGTTTGTTTTGGTTTGTTTCTTTTAAGCTAAGCTAGCAGTTTTCATTGTCGAGAGCTGTGATTCCTGTCTCATGCAGAAACTCCTTTTGTTCCTAGATAATTCAGTTTTTCAATTCCATCTCTGAATTTCCCTTGTTCTTTTGTTATTTTTGCATATATGTTGGCATTTTTGTCACATCTGTTGCCTTACTGCTTCAGTATCTCTTACAGGGAAAGAAAAAAATTCAGCAGGTGTGTGTCTAGGAAGATAAAATTCGAGTTGAACATTTATTGGATTCATTATTTAGGAATTGAGAAGTATCAATAAACAAAACACCTGTGTCTGGGTGTTACATCATGGGGAGATACCTTTTCCTTTGTAGGTATCTTCTGTCATTTAGAATTTCACCCCACATCTCTCCTCTAGAAACTCCTATCAATTTTACAAATTTTTGGTAGAGAACTGGTTGAAAGACTGTCAGAAGATAGAGCTTCAACCATAAGCAGACTTGTTTTATCATGCCTCACATAAGGCTTCTTGAAGCTAAGATGTCTAGCGTATACTCAAGTCTTTGAATATGTTGAGGCTTCACCTTGTCTCATAAAGCATTACTGAAAGACCAGCCAAAAGGTACTGACAAGAAGCATCTGAACAGTCAGCTGCTGTCTCGTATACTTTAGAAAGCAGATTGTATACATTTATGTGTGTAATTCCTTGCAGTGCTCTGTTGGTGAAAATTAATTAGCAAAATGGAGTATGTTTTGAATAAACCTGAAACGGGGAAAAAAACCCCAAACTTCTACACATCTATCCTAAAGTTGAGCAGCATTCGTTGATCTGTCTCACTGGTCACTGTCTTGCTTAGAAGATAGATAAATCTTCACTGGCATAAAATGCTTGAGCAAAGTTGCTCTGTGGTCCCTCCAGACTACTTATTAGGAAACTTTCATGTTGCATGCAAACATCTTCTTGATCCAGTCATCTCAGTTTCTTCACTTGCATGAAAACAAAACTCAATTTATCTTCTGTTCTCTCTGTTTTGGACTAGTTTAAGTACCCCTGTAATTGCCAATGTGTCCTTTAGCATTTCTTTCAGGCAGTCAAGGCAGACCTAAAAACTAGTTCTTCTGTATTACATTCACACTTTAAATCTTTAAATCCCTGTCCCTTCTTGATAAAATCTTCCACTCATGATCTATAAACTTAAGGATGGACAGCATTAAACCACTGAAAAAGATATTTTTGTTCTATGTGTGTGTATAGAGTTGAAGGAAAGAAGAAATAGTGGGACAGCGAAATAATTACTAGTACTGCCACTGTAATGAAGAACGTAGATATTTGACATTTCTTAATTATATTGTTATTTATGCTAAGTTACATATCTTTGATCTTTCGTGTACTTCTATTTATATTTAAATTGGGATTCTTTTTTCAGTGATTCAAAAATATATCTTCAGCTATCCTTGTTTAACTTTTTCTAGCTGACAGATGATACTGAAATAAACTCATAAGTATCTCATATTTGATTCATTTTTATTTTTGTATTTTTAAAATTAAACATTTCTTCCCATGGGACTGTTACCTACACAAACAAAAAAATGGGATATGTGCAGTTTAGAATAAGAAATAAAGCTTTTCTCCCAAATGTTTTCATTGGTAGCACCTTGAAAATGTCGTAGAAATGTCCTGAAAATTCTGTAAGATTTTACAATAAAAATTTACAACTTTATTGTAAAACTCAATTACTTGTATTACTACAGTTTGTGTGGGTCATTGAAAGTAGCATCATATCAGTTTTGACACTGCAATCCTGAATCAACAAAGGGGAGTGTAATCTAATGTGTAAATGAAACATATTTTTCTCTCTTTTTAAGATCAAAGTCCAACTGTTCTATGTTATGAAAAGGGCTAATCTATAGAACTGCACTTTACAATTAGTTATTTTTGTCATAGTTGTTCTTTGAAAGTACCTTTATGTATTAATTCATAGCTTTATTTAACTTTTTATTCAAAATTCTTTATTTTCAAAACTGAAAATGAACAGTCTGCAAATGAAAATTGAGCTCACTTAACAACAGTAAATATAGATTCTGACTCCCATACTTGCATTATTTCTCTACCCACCTAGTTTGACTTGCATCCTATGACAGAGGAATAAGGTAAAATTACTGGAGTGTGCTAAACATGTACTTCTAAGTGACCTCCAGTTAAGAATGCTCCTAAGAAACTTGGTAGACATCTGAATTAATGTGTTCATTATACATGTACCTATTACACATATTTATTGTGCTTATAGGAAGTATTTATGTAAAGAAAAGTAATTCGTTTTGGTTTTTTAATACATTTGTTGCCTGTGTTGTTGTTGGTTTTTATTCCTAGATCTTCCTCAGAACTGTGATCCTAACATTCCCCTAGTTGCTCAGGAATTAATGAAAAAAATGATCCGTCAGTTTGCGATTGAGTACATTTCAAAAAGTAGCAAAATTCAAGAGAACAGAAATGGTTCATCGTTTGAACCAAGTCTGATATGTAAAAGTATCCAAATGAACCAAACGGAAAACTCCCTTCAGGAAGAACAGGATAGCCCTCTAGACCTCACTGTGAATCGAACTCAAGAACAGAATACTCAGCAAGGTAAATTTCTATATCTGCTTATCTGTGTTTTGTTGTCATTTAATGCCTTATTGTACCTTATTCCCTTAAAGTCTCTGTGTCAAATACATGTTTTGTCTTTTCAAAGTAGTAATCAGGATATAGGATTATTTTTTTCCTATGTGATTAAAATAAGGTTGAAGGAAAATTGGCATTGCATCAGCTTAACACTTAAAGCTAATATGTTTTCCTCCAAACATCGGGAAAAATGTTATAAAAGAACTGTTAAAAAGCATTTTTAGAAAGAATGTGGGGTTTTTAATGTTGTGTGTTGGTAGATAAATATTCCCATTTCTATGTGCCCGTGTTAAATAAGTGCCATTGGAATTTCTCAGCTTCAGAATACTGAATCTAAGTCAGTTCACCTGTGGCTGTCGGAGGTAACAGTGATTCAAGATTTTGTTAAAGAAATGACTGTTAAGTCTTCAGAGAAAAGAGGGAAAAGTACCAGAATTCTGGGGTGGAAGGTCATTCTGTCTGTGTCTGCCCTTGGACACTCTTTGATTCTTTAAATACAGACTGGTTAGAATAATGGAAAAAGAAGATTAATTTGGGAGGAAATTCCCATACTTCATGCTTAATCATTATAGATCTGTGCAACTTTCTTAATGGAGAGTGAAGGTAGAAAAAGAAAAATAGTCTGTCTCACGATCATTTACAAAAAGGAAATAATTTATTTGCCTCAAGGAATATTGCTATTCAAAACTGATAATATAATCACAAGAGTGTTTTAGACTTTGAACTTGATTTGGATTAACAGCAGTTTTCAGGAGGGGTTGTGACTGTCATGTGCAACTGAAAGCAGTGGCAAACGCAGCTTTTGTCCTTTACAGACACAAGGATCCGTGTTAATCCAATAATACTGCAGACCAAAGTGAAAAACTTACCTGTATGTCATGTACCATATTAAAAATGTGGAAAGAAGGTAGAACTGCAGAATTAAGTTACTGTTTTATAAACGTACAATGGTGAGAATGAAAGCAAATTTCTTATGTGTGTACTTAATGATGCAGTCTTTAATTAGATGACACATCCTGGGTTGGTGTGAGGGGGATTTTGACATGTATTTACCTTGCCAAACTTACCTATTCTAGGTTTAAATTTTAAGCGTTCCTTCTCTTAAACAACAGAAACATTAAGAAATTGCGGAATTCCTGCTTTTATTCTGTGTGCTCAGCAGAAACCAGTTCATGCCTTGATTTGGGAAATACTTTGCGGAGATGAAATCCTGAGAAGACCTCTCTCGCACTTTGACGTACCTCTGCTATGGATGAATTACAGATTTTAGATTTATAATTGGCCAGGTTGAAGCAGGTTTCTTTTGCGAGGGTTATTAAAAGTACTTTCCTGATATCAGCGCTATAGCCTGTTACTTACTTCAACAGCTGGTTATAAAGAATAACTAGGCTAAAATGTCCATGAGGGAGCAAAATCCTCAAAGACAAGTTCTGGTCCTCACTGAACCCAAATAAATCTTTAAGGAGTGAATGGGAAGGTAGAGGGTGGATGATGCAAGGATGGGAAGAAAGTTCTGCTGCAACCCTCAGCTATTTAAAAATTCATTGATCTTTTGTCAAAAAAAAAAACAGTATAGGGAGATTGAGGCATTTCTATCTTTTATGTTATTTGAATTGTTCTTACAATGAGGATAAGCAACTTCAGAGTTTTGCATCTTCAGCAAAACATCTGCGGCTAAAATAGTTGCTCAACATACGTAGTTTACTATGTAAAAATTGTATACTGTGTAAGATATTGTTGATTCTCAGAACTTACACTGCCATGTCTGCTGGAGTGCTTTGCAGATGTTAAAGATACTAGTCATGCTGTGAAGTTTAAAGGTACTGAAATGAGAGGAAGTATTGAAACAAGACTGTAGCTGGATAAACGTTTCAAGCCATTTTATCTTATCTACCAGGGAAGTTGTCTTGTGCTTCCTGTTTCCCACGACCATATCAATATTGAGCTATCTTAGCTTTCCCCTTCAGTGGTAGCAACACAAGCAAATACGATCAAGATGGAAAAAGTCAGCCTGCTCTTTTTATTTGCATTGTTTTCTAGATATAACGATTCATTAAAAGTTCTTTCAACTAGCTATTGTCAGGGACTATGCATTATTATTCTACCTACCCCTCACTTCTGTTCTTTTCCTGAAGTAAGTTTGTATATATTGAAGTGAAACATGCTTACAGTGGGGAATTGTGACATTTTTTAAATGGGATTATTTTTTTAATATTTATTATTCTGCGTATAAGATGGTATACTACTTCAGTCTGGAGACTCATAAAAGCTATACCACGTGTAACTTCTTAGTAGTGACTTTCAATTGTTGTGCAACTCTTTATATGGTAATTCCTTTTGCAATTTTCAAATGAAGTGGCAGAAACAGAGTAGGAAGTTCAAATTTGTACATGACCTAAATAATAAAAGTCTTGTTCCTTTACTGTGGCAATGATTCTTGGACTTAAAGCTTACTCCTTCCTCTCCTAACTTATCTTCCAGATCACTAAAAGCTTTTTTTTTTTTTTTTGCACTGAGCAGATCCAAGCTAAATGCTACCTCAATACTGATAAAAGTTTCTGCCACTGAAGATGTCTGCATGATCTTATCTCATTTAAGAAAATGTCTTACTTTCCTCCAGTATCTGCAGGCCATCTCTGTGAAGCACTCCCAAAATATGCAGGTGTGACACTTGCAGACCTGATAGCCCTGTGCATCAGGTTTACATGGCAAGGTTTTTGTAGTTGAGAAGGGCTGCAGAGGTGGCATCTATGAGAAGAGGTGTGGGACTGCCCTGTGCTAGGTACAGCCAGCTTTGCAAGAGACCCACAACAGATCCAAGTGGGGTATGCCAGTGAGGTCTGTGGTCCCTTGTGAAAACATTTTAAAGAAAGAGCAAAAATGCTGGACAGGCTGAGGAGTGTGAAACAGCAGGGCAAACAACAAGGTCAGAGGTGCTCTAGGAGAAGCATAGCAGGTATTTCCCTACAGCATGTGGAGAAGACCACAGTGGAGCAGATATTCACACTGCAGCCTGTGGAAGACCCTGCATTGGAGCAGCTGGATATTTCCTGAAGGAACTGTGGCCTGTGGAGAGCCCACAATGGAGCAGAGGAAAAGTGTCAGGGGAAGGAGCTGTAGAGAAATTGTACTGACTGTAACCCACATTCCCAGTCCTGCCTGTGCCACCTGAGAATAGGGGGGAGAGGTAGAGGAGTTGAGTGAAATTGAGCCTGGGAAAAGGTGGGGTGGGAAGGTGCTCTAATTTTTCTTTTCTCATTATCCAAATCTATTTTTAGTTTGCAATAAATTAATTTTCCCCAAGTCTGGTTTGCCTGTGATGGTAACTGGTAAGTGATCTCCCAGTATTTATCTTGATGACCTTTCTCATCATCATCTGCCCACCTCCATGTTGAGGAGGGGGAGAGAGAGGGGGACCGGGTGGGAGCCTAGCTACTGGCCAAGGCCAACCCATGACACTTTTGGTACTGAATCATTCAGTACTGAGTATTTAAGTACTGGCATCCAGGTGGCACCTCACTGATAGCAGAGTCCCAAATTATGCTGTGCTCTCTTCCACATGTGAAAGTGTGGTAACTTAGCGGGGTGCTTTAATTCCTGTGCACCCTGCTGGTAACTATCAGGCAGTTACTTCACTGTCAGTCAATTAGAAGTGACTACCTCCAGAAATACCTGCAGCTTGATCTTTTCCCCTAATTCATGTAATTCTAAGACTGTCCAGGCCTTGAAAAGAATATTTTGTATAGTGAAAGAAAATTTGTTTTGTGTGAAGTGCATCTAATAAAAATAAAATGGTATTATGTATTTTTGCAATATTGCTTGTTCTCCAAGCTAAGTCAGTGGAAGAGCAGCATCCTTGCAGAATAAAACATTGAGTAAGGAACAGTGTTGGAATATCATGCAGAACTTACTGTTTTCTTGTGCAGTTGTGATGCTGAGCTCTTTGGGGAGTGTTTCCCAGCAGGAGCTAACTGATGCAGAGGCTGCTTTCCCTTGATAGATACGGGAGAGGTGATCACTCTCAAGATGCTAAGTAGAGTGGCTTACAAGAGACAGAAGTATAAGCTGCATAAATAAAATAATCTGAGAAGACTGTTACTTTAGCTACACAAGCTTATTCTTGTCGCTGTATCTTCTAGGAGCAATGGTAGTGTGTAAATATAGCAGAAAAATGCGAGAGAATTTGCATAAATTGCCTTGTTCCGTGGTCCCATCATAGGCTGGAAGACATCTGAAGGTAGCTGCCGATGTGTGACATTTTGCTGCATGCACTTTTTACAGCTATCTTGTAGCACTGTTACTGGCTATTATTGAAGAAGTAGGAAAAATAAGGATAACTCAAGTAAAAAATTCTGTTTAAAAGATTTCAAATAGAATTTTATTATCCAGTTTAACAATGTGCATGTGTTTTCACCAAAATTTGTAGCAAAATAAAGATTTCTGAATAATGGTCCAGAATTTGGAAACAATTCTTAATTTTTGAAAAGTAGTTTCATATCTCTTGAAAATCCACACAGAAGTTAATATAGCAGCTGGGATCACAGCATGTGGCCTCTTGATTGCTATGTTCATGCCTATTGAAAGAATTCCAAACACATACAAAAATAAGTTATTTTTGTAACATACTGTTCTTATCATATATATTGGGGAAAATGCTTTGCTTTTTGAAGGTATGCATGCTATGTTCCTAAAGATGAATCATACAAGCTGTAAATATATTCCAGAAATGGTTTGTTGAATACTTCTGCATGAGGTCACCCTAAAAAGGTACATTGTTGAGGGAAGTAGGAGTGTGGGTTGGGGTTTTCTTGTTGTTTTTTTTTTCCCTGGCTGCCATAGTGGCTAACAGTCAAGATCCTTGTCAGACACTTGCTTGCTTCCCCCTCGATGGCACAGGGGAAAAAATGGGAAGAACAGGAAGGAGAGCTTGTGAGTTGGGCTGATGACATGGTCATTGCTTACCACTTGCTATCATGGGCAAAACAGAATCTACTTGGGGAAAATTAAGTTAAATTTTTGCCTATGAAAATAAACAATTATTAATTTGAGTAATAGGAAACAAAAAGCCATGTTACAGCACCACCTTCCCTTCCCCCTTTCCCAGGCTGAGCTTCACTCCAGGTTGTCTTGTGACCATCACCTCCTTTTCTTAAATATGTTTTCCCAGAGGCTCCCCACAAGCGGCTGCAGGGCTCAGCGGTGCCCTGCAGTGGGTCTGTTGGAACTGGCTGGAACCATCTGTGTCTGGCATGTGGTAGCCCCTGGCCTCTGCTCACAGATCCTGCCAAAGCCTTGCTATGGACACCCAATATGTAGACATACATTTTCATCTGGCAGGTCTTCCTTTTACAAAATACTACGTGGTCAGCAAAAACAGGCTCGTCAAAGCAGTAGTGAAGAACTGACAGTTCCCTGAAAATACTGTTTCTGTATGCTGCAGCACAGCAAACAGCCAGCAGAAGGACAAGGCATCATCAGCAAAAGTACTGAAGGCAGGACAGTGTCATTTTGTTGTTATGAAAAACCTTATTGAGATTTACCGCAGTGTGATGGATAAGGAAAAGGGAGAGTTGTTATTTACTAAACATCACAATATTAAAACTAGACAGGGCTTGACAAAACTTCTTCTAAGGGAAAAACAGGTAAAGGGCAGCTTTGAGCACAGCAGTCTGTGAACATCAGGAACTGCTGTGACAGGAGCTTGTGGAGATGAACAGCGTCGCTGCTTTCAAAAAAGCCCTTAGACAACTTCCCAGCTAACAGAACCAAGACCAGCAACTAAAGCAAGAGTAGGGGGGTGATGTATTGGAGATCCCTAATCCAATGATAGCAGCTACTGAGGGAACAGGAGAGGAACGAGCTGTAGGTGGCGACCGGGCTGATATGCTCTCCCACACTAGGAGCGGAGTCTTTCCCATGCTTGGAGACTGCTGGTCACAGAGTCATTAAGGTTGGAAGAGGCCTCCAGGATCATCTAGTCCAACCGTCCCCCTACCACCTATTACTAAACCATGTCCCTAAGTACCACATCCAGCCTTTCCTTAAACACACCCAGGGACGGTGACTCCACCACCTCCCTGGGCAACCTGTTCCAGTGCCCAACCACCCTTTCCGAGAAGAAACCTGATCCTCCCCTGGCGTAGCTTGTGGCCGTTCCACAAGGACTGGGTACAGTAGGTTGTCTGACTTAGTGAGGCAGTGCATAATATTTTGTGGGAGGTTTCGTGAACTACAGAGGGGAAAATAAAAGAGAAATTTGCTAGAAGCAGTACAGAAATACCAATTGTAGGAACTCAAGGGTGACCCATACAGTTTGTTACTTGCTCTTTCTCCTCCCTGTTTCTCTAACATAACTAGTCTGGAGGAATTTCAAGTAATTGTGGTCCTGATTGTTTTGAAGATGACCTTTGATCACACTTAGTTACAGCTTGCTATTGCTGTACCTGATGATCTGGTGCTGAGAAGCAAAGGCCAGAGGTTGAGCTATTTCTTTGAAGGTCAAAGTCATTTAATTTGCACAAAAATAACTCCATTAGAAGGCCCATGAGCAGGAGACCTGAAAAACTTCTACTTTTTTTTGTGTATTATCCAGTGTTACATAGTATTGTTTAGGAAGACTGTTGTTTTAGTAGCCATGGCTTCAGTTAAAGAGCGGAAGTAATTCCATGTCTTCTGTTAAAACCATCTTACAGAGTGTTTTTTCTGTTCCTGATGTCATTCAATTCCTGTCCAGAATTCTTACCTAAATACCTGTTTTGAGTGATTTGATAAACCTATTCCTGCCTTGCAGGTAACAGGTTTTCAAGGTTCATTGTCCACCTACCTGTAGGATACATCTTTGCAAACTTTTTGGTCTTGTACCTAATGAACCCAAGTGAACCACTCTACTGTGTATATATACGTATATTCATTTCATTAGGTGGCATTTTATTGTTCCTAAAGCTTTATAGCAAATGCTCTCACTTTCCTACTAATTCTAGGTTCTTCTTTCTTATAATAATAGTAATTGATACTACTACAAAGCAGGAAGATCTACCAAGACCAGGAGCTGCTGTGTATTTTCAATGATTTTACTTATCAGCCCTTTCTGCATCAGTTTTGGGGTTTTCATGTTGTTTGATTTGTTGGGTTTTGTTTTTACGATGTTTTTTGTTTGCTGCTTTTTTTTTTTTTTAAATTAGAGTGAAATCAGTGAATAAAAGTCTGTGTGGTGACTTTATCTGGTATTTTGTACATTTATCAAATTTCTTGCATGATTCTCGTCCACTATTTTTACCGAGGATCATCTTGCCATAAAGCATTGTTTTCAGGGAAGTGCCCTATACTTAATGATACATCTGCTGTGTTGAAGGAACTGACTGTTTTGAATCTGAAGTGACTCTTCAGTTCTGCTTACCCTTTAGAAGCCCAAAATACCTATTTTTTTTGTTTAAGGAGCCTGCATTTTCAGTACTGTGTTCTTTCTAGTCATTTTTCAAGTTATTGGTGACCTTATGTTGTCAAAGCCAACTCTGGAAGATTGGAAATGAAAATTAATTTGGTTAGATTTTGTTATGGCGTCTTGCGAGAGTCTTCGGGTTTTGTTTGTTGGATTTGTGGGGGTTTTTTTCCCTAGAACTCTAGTTACTTTCATTTTTTTTTTGTAGATGGAGTAGAGAGGGATGATTAGCTCTTCATAACTTGATGAGTTGTGAACTTTGAAGTAGTTTTTTCCTCAGTAACTTTGTCCAGTGATCTCTTCTAAACCTTTTTTATCATAGTGCCTACGAATATCAGCTGAAGATGGAGAAAACTGTTGTGAAAGGAAACATGCAAACACTTTAAGAAAGAGAGATGTACTTTGTATGACTGACAAAACACAACAGATGCAATTGTCTGCTGCACAGGACTTGGGGACATTGTGAGCTTAGGTAGCTGGGTAGGCCAAATAGTCCCTGTAGAATATTTCTGTAGCCTTTTTTTTCTTGGGTTTTCCTTCTGGAATATCACTGCAGCAGAAAGGCTGGTCAACATTAACTTGTTCTTCCCTTAACTTAGAGTTAAGGAAGGCTTTGAAAGGAATGTATCCAGGAGAAAAGGGACATCTTTGACAAGTGGCATATGTATACATATTTATTTCATTTGTGCTGATTTATGAGGCTACTTTTTATCTCTTTACCCTTCTTCATATAATACAAAATTGTTGAGGCAAAACCATCAAAAATTGTTAAAAACAATCCAAAACAAATAACTGGATTTCATTATTGCACAAAACTATTTATTTGCAATATTGATATAAAGGAGTTACCCTAATAATTTTTCTAACTTCATATTCAAGCTGTGTTGGCATTTGGAGTGTTCCACCAGTGCTTCATGTCTGCATCTGAGTATGTGTGAAAATATGTGCAGTTGATTGATGTTTTAGAAATAATATGTAGTAACATGAAAATGACATTGATGTAAAAAGGGGCTAGCATAAGGTTGCTTTGTAGAGTTTAATGTTGAGCTACATGTTGAAACTCAAAATTGGATTCACAGAGCTCAGGCACACAAAACAGCCCAAGTTTGAAACAGAAAACCAAGGAAGAAAGGTATGAAATTAAATATATACAGGGGATTTATCTATAATTTAATTGTGATTTAAAAAACAAAACACACCTGAAATTAGGAGTATTCCAGGTGCTAATTAGTTTCTTTAATTTTCAGTGTTCTTAAATACTGACTTAAAAAATATGGATTTTGTATTTCAGTACTTCATAGACATCAACAACCAACCACAAGTCTTGAATTTAACATTTGCCAGTGACTTAACAGAGCAGACCCCAGTTTAAGTCTAGGTCTTTCTATTTCTGTAGTTTCATTATTACATGTACGTGGGGACAGCAGGGGAAATATGTATAAACAAACTGTTAGAACCTTTAATGATGTAGGTCTCACATGCTTAAAACTATATTGGGCTCAAGCTCTCTTCCCAGTCACTGGGGTGCTACTTTCTCATCCAGTAACCTGGTCTGATCTCGTAGCTGACTCTGCTCTAAGCAGGAGGTTGATCTAGAGACCTCGTGAGATCCCTGGTAGCCTGAATTATCCTGTAAGCTTGTGATTTAGTTATGCCAATTTTAACTTTAGTATCAGGCTTGTTTGATTACAGTATGTAAATGTGAATATATGAATAATAATAACAAAAGTGCATTGCTTTGGTTGCCTTGAAAGTAAACAGTGCAATACATACACATACTTGGTTTTCACAAAAGCAGTAACATGTTTCTGTTTAAGACAGACTCTTTTAAATTTTGTTACTTCTGAATGGGTTTTGTTTTTTTCCTTAATTTTAAAAAGTTTTGTTACAAATCAGATCTAGAAAACCGTTTGCTGACAGCTGACACTGTTAAAGGAATCAGATGTCAGAAATTTTAGAAGATAAAGTAACTGCTTAAAAATTGTGCCATAAGTACAAACATTTGCTAACAAAATTTCTGAGATCATCCTTAAACAACTGCTATCATCACTACTCGTTTTTTGCAGGGGATGGAGTGCTAGATCTCTCTACAAAGAAAAGCGCAAGGTTGGAAGAACCAAAATATGATCCATTGTGTTCTGAAAACTCAGTGTCTGGGTAAGCAACGTTTAGGACTCTCTTTGGCTTATTTAAAAGACATTCCAGGTTTCTCTTCTCTGAAGTCAGGTTTTATGTTCATAATATATTTGTATATACTGACACACACACGTGGTTCCTATTTTGCTTTCAGAAGAGTTTTTGTCACTCATAAGTGTGTGTCTATGTATATATCATATGTTTCATTTGTCTTTTTCCTTTTTTTTTCTGTTTAAAGAAAAGTTATCAGAACAATCACCAAACTTTAGTTCATGTTACTAAAAATGAACTGAAAATTGATTACGTAACACCTTAAAAGTAATAGGATAGAAGAAAATGTAAATATATTCTTTCAGAGTTTATTTAGGAAACTTCAATTTTGGACAAAAATGACCATGTTAATATTTAGATTTTAAATATTCTTAACTAACATGAACAAGTTAAATGACTACTATCTATAATATTCCTTAATATGAGAGAGAGAGCAAGCGCGTGAGAGAGAGAGAGCTCTTATCATACTTACACTTACATCATGGTTCTGACTATGGTGTGTGGTGGCAAATGGTTAAGTTTTTATTCAGCAAGAAAAACGTTACCGCATCTGCTGAAAGCTACCACAGAACCAGTGAAGCATTGTTTTGTTGGATTTTGTTATGATCTTGGCATCCTCCCATCCACTAGCCATAGCAGGATCCTTTTTGTCACCTGTATGTCTTACCAAATAACTTACTACAAAGAGGACTACAATAGCAGCATTTGTTGAATGATGTAAAATTGCATTTCATTAATTTACTGATATGAAGAAGTTTTAAAGTGAATATGACTTTGTAATTAGAGAGCTGTAAATAGTGCCTAGAAGTTTTTTAAACTGTGGTTTATTTTGCCAAAATGGACTTGATTGTTAACTACAGCACTTTATCTTACTGTTGTAGAAAGCCTAGTTTTGTGTAAGTCTGGGACGTTTGTGTGTAGTTATGTACTTATTGCTGCAAGTTTTCTATGAGGGGGTTGACTCTTTTATTACTTGTTTAGCGGTAACGTCACGTTTCTACTAACAAAAACTCCTTCAGGATTTGGGAATTTAACGGAACGTTAATTGTATAATTAAAATTATAACAGTGTTGCTCTGCAAGCATGTGAACAAGGGAATATAGCAAGCACATGAGAACATTATCAAATACTGAGCTAGGATATAAAGTTCTTGGAAGGGCTGCTATAGAAGCCACCGTATGATTTTTGACGCGCTGTCCTACCAGAACTGTAACATTTTGCTAGGATAATCATTTAACTACCACATCTCAAAGGCTTAAAAGTATCAGAAGCAGTGATGTTACCGAAGCAAGGAGTATAATAAAGGAGTGGACCCTTCCCTTCCATAGCTGTGTGAGAGTCTCTCATACATCAGTTTACCATCGTTTCATTCCATCCATCCAGGAGACTACACAGACACAGAGAGGACTATGTGGAAAGAAGTGCTGAGTTTGCAGATGGTTTGCTCTCAAAAGCTTTGAAAGACATTCAGTCTGGAGCACTGGACATAAATAAAGCAGGCATACTTTATGGCATACCTCAAAAAACTTTACTTCTCCACTTAGAAGCCTTACCAGCAGGAAAGCCTGCACCTTTTAAAAACAAAACTCGAGATTTCAATGATAGTTATTCATTTAAAGACAGTAAAGAAACTTGTGCAGTCCTACAAAAAGTAGCCTTGTGGGCAAGAGCTCAAGCAGAGCGCACAGAAAAAAGTAAACTCAGTCTACTTGAAACCTCAGAATTAAAATTCCCAACAGCTTCCAGTTACCTCCACCAGTTAACTCTACAGAGAATGGTCACTCAGTTTAAAGAAAAAAGTGAAAATCTACAATATGAAACGTCAAGTCCTACTGTACAATTAAAAATTCCTCAGCTAAGAATAAGTTCTGTGTCCAAACCACAGTCTGATACTGCTGGTCTTCTGGATGTTATGTACCACGTTTCTAAAACCTCCTCAGTCTTAGAAGGATCAGCTCTTCAAAAATTGAAAAATATACTCCCTAAACAGAACAAAATTGAATGTTCTGGACCTGTAACTCACTCAAGTGTTGACTCCTACTTTCTGCATGGGGACCTCTCTCCTTTGTGTCTTAATGCTAAGAATGGGACAGTAGATGGAACCTCAGAAAATACAGAAGATAGTTTGGATCGTAAAGATAATAAGCAACCAAGAAAAAAACGTGGCCGCTATCGGCAGTATGATCATGAAATAATGGAAGAAGCGATTGCAATGGTAATGAGTGGGAAAATGAGTGTTTCCAAAGCACAAGGAATTTATGGGGTACCTCACAGCACTTTAGAATATAAAGTAAAAGAAAGATCTGGAACATTGAAGACTCCGCCGAAGAAGAAGCTCCGATTACCAGATACTGGCTTATTTAATATGACAGATTCAGGGACTGGCAGCTGCAAAAATAGTAGCAAGCCTGTGTAGAATAATTGTTAGCGAATTGTTTTGTGTGTGTGTATGTATGTCTGTATACACACACTGTGTGAGAAATACATATGCTCACTCTGACAGAAGACGTGAAATTATACAGTTCAAAAACCACATACATGCCTTTTGAAAAATAGTTTTATTCAGGGTTTTCACTGTGGACAGAATTATAGAGTTGCTCACTTAATTCTGATAGTGTGTATTTAATATAATCCTTGTATAAATAGATGAAAAGATTCAGGTTTTATTTAGTAGTCAATAGCATAAAGATGTTTTGGGAAAACAAGTATTTGTCATGTGAAGCATAATTTTTAATTGGTGAAGAACCACTCTACCCATTCAATAATCCATCTTATTATGGAAATACACGACCAAGGGTTAGCAGACCTTTATACTTCACAGAATACTTGCAATAAATTGTAAGTAACTCAGATTATACAAATCAAGGGATTTTTTTAAAAAGCGCTAGTTCCTTACAAGGAAGTGGATTTGTGAAGTATTAGTAGGATATAGTACATTCTGTGAAAGAAAAAAAGTTCATCGTTACTTAAGTATCCAATACAAGTAAGAAAAACATTTCATTACTAAAAATGTGTGTTTAGCAGGCATAAACTGCATTTTTTATCATTTTAAGAAAATTTTGTTGTTGGGTTAGAAAGAAATTGGTGTTTACAAAGTGTACACTTATAAAACCTGAGAAATTACTGTAGTTATAGAATTATTAAATATGAAATAAGATGGAATACTAAGAGCATAAAATAATTTAAACTTTAACATACTTTTCCTTTTTAGTTTGACAAATAAGGCAACTTGTAAGGTTTAAAAAGAAAGTTGGAATGCAACTTAGAGCATGTTCATGATGTGCACAGAATGAGCTTGAGAACGGTTTGGGTTTGGTTTTTTTGTTTAAACGTGCTGGTTAGTTGATGTTATGACTACTTAAAATTTATTTAAGGATTGTGTCACACTCCTATTGAAAAACCTCACTGTAACTGTAACGTATTTGCTGCTGTGACATTTCAAAACATTTTCAGTTTATCAAAATGAATACCAAGTTACATTATCATTTTGCTAATAACCAAATTTGCAGTTCAGGGTCTTGATAGAAATACAAATATTAAACAGTGAAGCTGTTCTGAACTTTCAATAATATAAATTCTTTATAAATTTGGTAGTTAGAAGTTAGGCACTTCACTTTAAATACGTAACTTTTAATAGAACTTAAGGGAGACCAATTACCTTCATATTGCAGTTTTTACATGAATTTCAAAGTATTCACATTGGACTTGATATCATACTACATTTTTTTGTGTAATATCACAAAGTATATGTCTACATATGAAGAATGGGGGCTTGCTTCATACATTCAATACTGAACATCAATGCCCTTTTCCTCTCGAAATGTAGTTTTTTTCTTTATGCATCTAATTTGGTATAGAAAAAACTTTTCTCCAACTTTTATACATCTGCTGCACATGCATACTTTTTCCCCCCACTTGAATTTGCATGTGTATAGGCTAATTATGAAATAAAAATACAATGAAACGGGACATTAGATACATATGGGCCACATCAGGTAATTTAGTTTATAGATAAACTTGCCATTAAATTCAGTGGAGAGCATACTGCAATATTGATGGCAAAATCTAGCCCATATTTATTAATGCTACTCAAAAATAACAACTTCCAGTTTAAAACAGAGTAATCCTTTGAAACTGCACAACCAGTCTCTCAGTTCTTTGGTCTCTCAGATCTATACTGAATCTTCTTCAGTGATTAAGGTTTACTTGCATATTACAGAATGAATCCTTTTTTTAAGCAGAACTGTACCTGTTAACAAGGAGGTCACAAAACAGCAGATGTCAGGGTCATCTTTCATTTTAAAAGAATTAAGCCATATTTTGTGAGGGCCAGAAGGATTAATTTCTGAATATATCCCCACTGAAAAATGAAGTTGAAAGAACCTTAAAATGTTTCAAGATCTGTCTTTATACAGTTTTACTTGCAAAAATTTGGGGCTTCAATACATTGCCTAGTATTTGTACCATACTGATGTTTTCTACTCCTCAGACAATGTTATAAATTTGAGTCAGAAGTTTATATTGAAGGCAAGTTACTCTTTTTATATCATTTAAAAGATGACCTGACCAAAAAATTTACAGGATTCATAAAATCAGGGATCATTTTACTATTGACTTAACAGTACTCAGTAGTTTTATATGTAATATTATAATTAATTTTCAACATTTTAGTACTTGTATTTATTTTTTGGTCAGAAATAGTATACTAAAATATTTTTTGATAGTTTATAGATGATACTCAACCTGTAAGTGTTTAAAGGAACAGAATTATTTGTTTCTAATTATTAGGCTAACCTTTGATTACACAACTATGGAAAGGCAGGGAAATGTGTAGATTCTCCTTCCCCAACTCCTATGTATTCATTAAATGTCATTTAAATTACACATTTTGAACTGTTTTATAAATTCAGTTACCAGTCACTACTTAGTAATTGACAATTTCTGAAAATTCCTGTTTCAGCAGAATTTTAAATGAAGGCGAAAGCAAGCCCTACATGCTTTCTACTTATTTGAATGTTTCTCAAGTATTTTATATTAAAAAACAGTGCCTCTGTTTTTAGAACTACTGCTCAGTAAAGCTGTTTAAACCATTTCTGGTAGCTAATGACAATTTTATATTAAATTGTATATTAACTTTAGTGAGACTGATTTTTTTAGTTGTTTACAGTACAAATACTTGTATTTGTTTTTTAATTGCAGTATTTCCATTGTCGCAGTAATTTAGTAAAACTCTGTGGCTGCCTTGATTTTTTGACAGATTTTTGTTAACAACTGATTTTTAGGCAATTAGTTATATTTATGCATAAATCAATTGCACTATAATTCATGAATTATTTATTACAATATTTTCTAATGAATTCCATGTATTTGTCTTGTGTTGTAAATGTACTGTAATTCTGTTTCTTCTTTGTGTTGTTATATTCCTAAATCTGATTGTATGAATTTAATTGTTTAGTTAACGTGTTTCTACGTTGTAATTTGTAGTAAAGCACTTCAATGCTTTTGCACATAAATTTACAACACTGATGTGTGATTGATTTGCTCATTCAGTAAAAAAAAAGAAAGAAACAAAAACTGTACACTGACTCATTTGACTTACTCCTGAGGCACAAGTTCATTAGCAGTGGCTTAAGATCAGGAACTGTAGAAATTAAGCAGATAACAGCTAATTTACTATAATTTATGTATCAGAAGTAGTAGCTTTAAGGAAGGATGATTTCTCAGAATCGTGCATTACCGAAAAATGAGAAGAAATTCAGATAACTGATGTTGTAACAGTTACCACCTTAAGTTTGCAACTAAAAATTGTCTATTGTATATTACAGATAATACATAGGGGGTTTTTTGAGGGATTTCTTTACTTTGTAAAGTCAGAAAACAAACATTTCTATAAGACAAATTTATATTTCTGTAATAGTTCTGTGCTGTTCATATGAGTACTTGAAAGTATGTTCTGTTCCCAGTTTTGTTCCTGTTCCCAGTATGCAAAGAAGTTGCTAGGTTAATCTCTCTTTTCTGTGGCTGAGATGACAGAGGATAGAATGCTAGGGAAGGAAATCTCTTGGGAGTCCTCTGATACAGCTCTTTCCTGGTAGTTTTTTGGATTGATGGAGTAGGCAAAGGTTTATTTTTTTTATACATAAAATAATGTGCTGAAAGGCTAGTACGTAACCTTAGCACATCTCTGCCTTTGTGCCAGTTTTGGGCACCAGTCAATCCCCACTCCATGGTATTAGCTGTCCCTGCCCTCCAGCAGGGAAATAGCATCATTCCATGCTTAACTTCTGTCTTCGGAGATATTTTGCGCAAAAGTGCTGGGGGATCCTCTTGCCTCTCAACCCTCCGTTCCCTACCCGCTCTCTCTAGCCATCTTTTTGTGTGTGATTTGTAGGAAGTCTAAGACTATTCTATGAAGGAAGTATGCCATTGTGAAAGGGATAGCTCTTCCTTCTGTGACTTACTGTTTAAGCCTTTTATCTTGAGGACAGTCTAAACTATTGTGTGACAACACACATTGAAAGGGCTATAGGAAGAAATTACAGGAAACTGGAATGCAATTCCATAATTGTATTGAAAAGGTATTAAAAAATTAGTTTGTTTAAATGTATGAGCATCTCTGGAGACACTTGAAAGAAAACATACTGGTTTAATGCTTTTAATTTGTGGGCGTAGTAAGCTCTGTTGCCAAATGGCAACCGAGTAAGGGGCGATGGGTTTTCACCAACTTGGAAGATCGTTTGGAGTGTGGTACTCTTAGAACAGATGAAGTTGTCTGTCAGCTTTAGAAACTAACACACACTAAAGGGAAAGCAGATTATAGACGTTACACAAGGGTAGATAACCAGGGAGTAAATCTTACTAGAAGAATGTCCAGTATGTCTGTGATAACCAGGATATTACTTTATACACAGGTTGATCTTCATATAGCAAATTCCAAACAGTTTTGAGGCCTTTGGAAATTTTGGTACCTGATTTTGAGAAGGCTTTAGGGCTCTGGAAGTTTCTTCCACAAGTGAGCATATTTTAAATAGCAGTTATGGGTACAGGTCCTCTACAATGAAAGCTCTCCAGTGGAACTCCATCAGACTTGCAAGTCTAGACAGACAGAAAGGTATCTGTACAGAGATTCAGTCTAAAAAGACTGTACTATGGCCAGCTTTTTAGCAAATTGGTACTTAACAAATGTACTGTGATTTACAAAGAAAGTATTGAAGACTAGTGCCATGTTTATTTTTTTAATATTTAGCCTTTCAAAACATTATTAAAGTAACGGTGGTGGGGAGGGCAATTAGTTTTAATCTCTAATTGTATTACCAGAATAAGCTTTGTTTTCACAAGTGTGAAATTTCACACCTTGTGACTCCCAAGTTTGTTGGACTGAGTAACGCTCAGACTCTTCTCAGTGTAGTGGCCTTTCAAAAAGAGTTACATCGTGGCAATGCCATGCCCTTGAATAATGCTGCTGATAGTTTAGATTTCAAGTGCAAAGAAGGTTGTTGGTTTTCTTTTTAAGACTTCAATTATTTCAGTTTAAACAACCACAATTTCAACAAGTACCATCAAATTATGTTACTTTTATGATTCAGTGTCATCTAGATGCTTGATTTTGAATTTATACTGTTTCATACTAAATATTACAGGAGAAGGAAAAAACATGAGGCATTATTAAGCATAGTTGGCTGTTTTTAAGCTCTAAACTTTAAAATCAATGTGGGACGACAAAAATACAAATTTATATGTATAACTTCCAGTAAGAAACCTGAAGCTCAAAGTTATTAATGATGCTAATAACATTGGGTATGAGCTAATTAAAAAATAGGTAATTTTATATTAATACAGCACATTAAATTTTAAATATGTTTGTTCCTTGATCAATACAGTTGTAAACCCAAATGGAATTTTTTCCAAAGGACAGGCCTAAATGCAAAAAACAGAAGGTAATAGCAGGGCAAAAAGTTAGTGTCATGTTCAGAGTTTGGTGATATGTTTAAACAATACATACTTTTCTAAAACAGAATTCTAACATTTTCTGCTTGTGCAATTGGTTTAAGTAAAACACTTGAATTAGGTGTTAACTATCTGTTGATAGTTGCTATCCAGCATAAGGATTTTGTATTTAATTGAAGAAATATCTGTATTAATTTCTACCATGGAAAATTTTCAGCTTTTCAATATAAATGATTGATTAGGTAAGTGGTGATACTAGTTTTAATAATTTATAAGAAATTAAATAGTTAAGGTAGTATTTTATAAGTGATTTTATTTTGAGTTAATATCTTTAAGAACAACTGCTGAAAAGTCTTATTTAGATATAGGCCTACCCTGTATTTGAGATTTAAAGGATATTAACCTTTGTCATAGAAGTTTATTCCAGTGGTGATTATCTCTGTTTCTGTTTCATGAAGGAATCTGTGTGTGTGTGCGCGTGCGTGCAGTGCACGTGTGTGTATGTGTGTGTAATATATTGCAATGAAGAGCCTATGATGCACCACTGCAATTTATTTAAAAACCAGAAGAGAAACTTCTATCTGCAAAGACCAGTAACAGTAGCAATTGGCTATTTTTTTCCATTTTCCGTTAGCCTTTTAAGTGTTCTTTTAAAATATATTAAAAAAAATGCCTTTGGAAGGATCTTTAAGAGCATCCTGAAGAGCATTCAGTAAACTTTGGTGTGTGAATGTCTTAGGGTGGGGTTCAGGAGAGATGGATCCATTCTTGCCTCTGCCACAACCTTGAATTGTGACCGTAGGCAAGTCATTTCCCCTCTCTGGGCCTCAGCTGGTGAAATGGGAGTAATACTAAGCTCCCCGGGTTCATGGTGAGATTTTCCTTCATTAACAATTAAGGTAGTTTGAATTAGCAGAATTCTATCATCATTGTAATTACACTTAGATCCAAGAAGCTATGTTTCAAAGTATTCTTTTTATCCCTTAATTTCTTCCTGATTGTTTTTCCTACGGTAGGACTTTCACTGCTAAAGATAAGATGCACATCGTTGCTAGGGACACTTGCAAGTATGATTGAATAGTGGAAATAGAACAGAACTGTTGTGCAAACTTCAGGTTTTTAGGTTTGAGTTTAACCATTATAACGAACATTAGATATGGTGTTTTACTGTAATTTATATTTTGTTTTGATTTGTTTTCATTTTCAGTTCAAGCTCAACAGCTGATGCAAATTCAGAGGAAACAGCTAATTTGGAAAAAGGAAAATCAACATTAAACAAAGTTTTGGAGTCTTTTTGTTCATATCACTGGCAACAGACTTTGGCTATGTTAAAATTTTTAATACAAGAGGAAAATGTTCCTATAGTTTGCAGTTGCAAGCAAACACATTTGGTCCACTCTGAAACTCCCAGTTCCCTTGCTGAAGAGGATGTTCATGTTTCGTTTTGCAATTGCAATGGACATATGCTGACAAAAAGGTGCTGTTTACAAAATCAAAGACCAAACACTTGTTTACCACCTCTCTCTGTTTGTATTAAAGATTTCCATTCTTTGTCATGCCAAGCTGTAGCAATTGGATGTATTAAGACAATGGTGAACAAAGCTTGTAGTTCTCATAAGTATTGTGCTGAACAATTGCAAAATTATAACAGGCATTCTGTGAAAGCAGCAGCATGTACGTATTCAACTAAGGATTGTGATCTCTTGAACAGCATTAAAAATTTTAGTAGATCTCCCAGCCCATCACCGCCTCCACTGTCACCTGTACAGAGTAAAGAATTTGAATCATCAGATGAATTGGTTATAGATTTTCCAACTTCAGACAGTAACAAACCTGAAATATCCATCAACCAGCCTCCATCCCTCTTGCCAGCTGAAGGAAGCAAAGGAGAATTTGAATATGAAGGTAAAACATGCAGAGGAAAAGAGGTTGAATATTCAGATGGAACATTGCTATCAACAGACCAAGAAAGCAATGATTGTTATGCAAATTCTGAGAAGGCTGAGAAAAGTGAGCATTCTGCCATTCTTCAAGACCTAATGGATCGGATTAATGAAAAGTTAAAATCAATAGACACTACAGATATAGCAACAAATCTTGTAAAACTTTCTAGCAGTGACAGGGCACCAGAAAATGATGTCAAACTGGGAGACTTCATAACCTCTCTTTTGCATAACGCTAAGGCAAGTGATTACAGCTTTATGGAATTACTTCACCAACATGATAAGCAAATGGAAAATAAAATTATACAAACACGATTTCGCAAGCGTCAGGAAACTTTATTTGCAATGTATAATTCCCCTGATTCACCATTCATTCGACGACAGTCTTTGCAAATCAAGAGGGAACTTGCAAGCCTTGATGGAACTCTTGTAAGAAAAAAGTCAATTTCTGAGAGAAATTCAAAGAAATCTACAAAAAGAATTGATAAGATATACCCAAACAAAAGACACAGTTTTACTGTGATAGAAGATGAGGCTTTGCAACATCTTGAAAGTAATCCATGCATGAATTGCCAAACCAAACCAATGTGCTTTCCAGTACACCAAACAGAGCCTTTCAAACTACCTCTTACTAATTTTCAGACCAGCTCCGGCTTTCTAGTTGTTTCAGAAAACAGTGCTATTGCAGCCAGCCAGCCGAAACTCTCAACACCACAAGGGCATTGCGCAGCCTTGAGAGAGACTGATCAGATTCCTCTAAAGGATGAGAGTAATGGAATCTTGGGCAGAACTAAACGTAACATTGTGCCTCCTGGATGGTACTCTGTGTATGTAACGAACAATATTGTGTTTAGAAAGTCATCCACTGCAAAAAAGTCTTTAGAAAGTTTGGAAAAAATGAAAATAGATAAAGAAGTTCATGCTGAAAGATGCAGTGACGTAAATATAAGCAAAATTGTGAGAGACACAGATCTGCAAGTTGTTGTAGAGCGTTTAGAAGATACAATAAGCTTAGCCAGAAAGACTAACAGCTCATTGCTGGACAGTTACAAAATAAGCCAAAAATTAAAAGATAATACTTATGGACAGGTTATGAACCCAGCTGCTAGAAGAGGCTTACCTTTCACTCTGAGTGAAACGGGATGCACAGGACAAAGCTTCGTTCCACACTCACATGTGCCAAGCAGCAGTAAAACCAAAACTGTATGTGTGACAACAACCAACCAAGAAATTGTTATAGATCAAGAAATTAATGATGGCCTTTTGAAATCTCTGACCTTTGATTCATCCAGTTCAACTTCTAATAATGGAGATATGCATACCATTTCTGTAGATGGAGAGATCTCATCTCCCTTAAACTACTCTAGTCCTATTAAGCTTATGTTTGTCTCAGAGGTTAATAGTAGTGAAGGAGTCAAATATACTTTGACATCTGCAGCTGCATCTTCTAAAGGAAGCACAGATATTTGCTTGTTTCAGGGACATGTAAACACTTTGTTAGACAAACAGGCCACAGGAGATCTTTCTCATACAATCTGTGTCAAGGATCGTGATTACAATGAAAATGATACCAAGGAAGAGTCAAGTTGCGTTTATGCGGAAGCAGTTACAAGCTCTTGTCCGGTTGGTCAGACTAACTTAAATGACTCGAAACAAAATGATGAAGTTGTGGAGAAATCAAGCAGTAGTAGTGAATCAGTTTTAAAAAGAAAACCTGGTAGACCAAAGAAAATAGGTCCTCAAGTTGTTAAGCAGGTTAAGAGACCTATTGGACGGCCTCCGAAGCCAAAAATAGACATGACTGAAAGCACAGAACGTAGACCTGAACTTAGCAGTGACAGTAAAAGTACCAAATCTGATGCAGCAGTAACGGAAGAATTTAACAGCAACAAAAATATTACGGTGACGGTTGTTTTTGGAAGGTCAAGAAGAACTAAGAGACATGTTTCTGAAGGTAATGTAAATGTAATCAGTATTCTGCCCACACAACACATTGATTCTAATTTTGCCAATGACCACAGCAAAGCGAGGCACGATGCAGAAAGTGAAAATGCTTTCACTGAAATAGTAAAAGCCTTACAGAGTTCTTCTACTGAAAACGAGGTGTCTGGTTATGACTATGTGAGACCTATCAAGAGTAACCTAGCATCACCACATCCTTGCAGCAATATTATACGACCAATTAAGAAACCATTAACCACCATTCGAAAACCTGGTAGGCCAGCAAAAGTAAAAATCTCTGGCATATCAGTGACTGTTAGCAGAGTTTCACCTCAGGAAAGAAAAGTGAGTATTAGCAACTGTTTGCCTCCTTTACAGCAGCAGAATGTACTAGAAAAAAACATACCACAGGAGAGAAAAAATCAACTGTGCAATAACACGGGTCAAGTAAAGAGCATGCAGAAAGATTCTAGAGAGGATGGATCAAACAACATTATTACAACAGTGTCAAGAAAACGTGAAATTCCATTGAGACATTCTGCTAGAGACAGAAAACCCTCACTGCATTTTTTACATTCATTAGCATCTTCTAGTGCATTTACTTGTAGAAGTGCCTTACTGCATAAATCTTACAAACTCCATTTGAAAAAAGCTAAAGATCAAAAGGAAAAACATAGGCAATCGAATCAGAGCACAGCATCCAATGATACCTCAGAACTAAGAAATGCAGGAAATGCAAAAAAGGATCTTAAGGATGGTGAATTTGGGCCCATTAATGAAGTATCATCAGATCCCATTTTTTCATCGAATCCCTCTCTCAGGTGGTGGGCTACTTCCACTTCAAGTGACACTTTGTTGGAAGAACTAAATAATAGATTTGAACAGATAACTAATACCTGGTTGCGAGTGGGGGGAACTGAGTTTGATAAATGTGTATGTGAAAAAAGGGATCCCATTGAACAAGACTGTAATACTGAAATGTCAAACCGTTTAGACTCCTGCCTTGTAGAATTTGAAACATCACCTATAAAAATGCTTTTTCAGAAAAAGTGTAATATGAATGAACTCTGCACCTGGTTTATGCAAACTACAGAAACACAGTCGCTCTCTCTAGTGAGGAAGGCAAATGCTCGCAATCCTTTAGAAGTAGTTAGTACTAGAGAGATAAAGATGGAAACTAAACAATCTGATCTTAATAGCTGCCCTTTCCGAAAGCACTTTAAAAAGTTTGCACTATCCTCTCCTTCAAAACCAGCAGGGAAATTACAAATGTTACATAACATGGTGAGGTCTCCAGTGTTAAGCATGAAAAATAATTTCATGTTAGCCAGATTAAAAAGAAATGAATTTAAGAAGTTACAGCGTGATAGGTGGGGACAAACAAAAAAACTCTATAATCAGGCTCCTGGAGGCTGGAAATCAAAAAAGAAAAATTTACAGTTCTTTTGCCAAAGCCAGTTGTTTAAAAGTCCAAGTGGGGAAATCAGTGATGAAATGCCCATGCTCCAGGAAAAAAATACAGTAAAAATCCAGCCCACTCAGACGTTGGTAGAATCTCAGAGTATCCTCTTGCCAACTGAAAATGAAGCCAGAGATGTTCAGCAGATGATGGGATCTTCTGACTTTAATCCACGTCCTGGTTTAGCAAATATACTTAAGTCACACGCAGAGGCAAATGGAACAATTTGTTGCCAACAAAACGTTAGAAAAGAACAAAGCCAAGATAAACTGTTTCAAAATACTTGGAAAGCCAAAACCTTTAAAGATTGTAGAATATTTCTGAGAAAAATCAACCATATTGAGCAGCACAATTCGTTTAAGTTAAATAATGTCATTTATTCTCCTGAAGCTGTTGAAAGTAAAAGCAGTCAGGCCTATATGGAAGAAAAAAGACATCCTCTTTTAAGATCCCGTTCTACTAAGCAAAATGCATTAAAGAAACAAGAAAATGAAATGGAAACATCTAAAGGATCTAATTCTTCTAAAGTGACTGAAAGGCTGGATGACCAGTTTTACAGCAGAAAATTTAGTGGTGTAAACCATGACGATAATCCTGCTGGTAGTTCTGAAGTCCTTATCAGAATAAACAAAAGAAAAAGTCCACAATGGGAGACCACTGATACAAATATAAGAAAAAGGCATAAGAGACAATCATGCAGTAGTGGACAAATGGCAACTTATTACCCAAAGTACCAAGTAGGTAAGTTCCTGTTCCCCCCTTCATCTTAAAGTTGCGGTCTTAAAGAATTGGAGAAGTCAAACAACTAAGTACTTTGGATTTATTTTTTTATTGCATGATAGTCAGATACTAATTTCAGAGAAGTCATGAAATGAAACGTATAGCATCAGATAATGCAGAAAGTGCAATTTTAAAACGTATATGATATTTTACATAAGTCCTTTAGCTACAGTAGGTGCGTTACATTCTATTCCAGCTGTAACACATCAAGATAAAAGAGAAAGAGAGAACTAATACACTTCAGACAGACAGCAAATCAGGTTCTGACATATCTGAAGTCAGTCCCAACTGGTTATTGATTTCAAAAGGCATAGAATTTCATTCCGCTGTGTAGATTCTCATTGTGAGGAAGGGTGAAGTACAGAATGAAGCAGAATTTCAGTGTATTAACATATAGTTGTTTAAAAAAAATTGTTATTGAATTATTTCTAATTTAAATCTATAATGGTTTTATAATTATACAGTAGAAAAATAGTGGTATGTACTTCTGAGAAGTATTCATTCAGAGATCCGTTTTAGTATCCATTCAACGCCAGATGAAATCTGCTGACTCCAAAGGGTTTGCACATTGAATTCTTAGAGAACAATTTAAAATGCAAAATTATTCTAGACAAGTACAATATACTGTTACTGTGCTAAATGCATTGGCGTGGAATCTTTTTAGGCTAGTGTGAAATTAAATCCCTTTTTAAAGTAAGATATTTATAATACGTTGTAATGCAACTGTGATCTCAGAAAGGCCATTATATTACTTTACAAAGAGGGTACACTTGTGAAATTATTTCTTCTATTGGGTGAAGAGATCTCCTGAAACAGAAGTCTCAGTTTCAGTAAAATAACTAAGGTGTGGAACACGGTCACCAAGTAAAAAAAAAAAAAAAAAAAAAGTAATTCTGCAATAGGAATTAAATTACTGCAGAAGCATCCATTTGTAGAAATAATACTGTATTAGCTAATCTGATTATATTGCCCGAAGAATAAAAAAAGCTATTAGGAATATCAGAGCAAAATCTTATGTCCCCCTTTGTATTCTATACTGTAGAAAACTGTCCCTGATAATAAACTGAAAAGTTAATTTAAGTTGTAATATAAACAATGTTATGGCTCTTGTATACTTTATTTCTTTTGTGCTTTATGTCATATATAAAATTCTTCATATTAGGCGCATTCAGTGTAACCCTGCTTTTCCAAAGTACAGCGTTTTTTATCTTTAGACCATTATTTTGTATTTCAATTCACTGATTTGGGGCCAAACTCAACATAAAAACCTGGAGTTTAAGAAGTTCGAACAATCACACCAGATTGCTGTAAAAAAGCCAGAACTAGGAAAGGAAGGGGTGACACCTATCTGTTTGGTTTTTGATTTTTTACAGATGAAGAGCTCTCTCGTACTTCTGTGTCATGATTTTGACTGTAGCTGAGAAATTTGCATTCAAATTCTATTTCTCTTTAAACTTTTCCTTGCTATGGCAATATAAGAGCTATTGCTGTGATGTGGTCTCATGTTAGTTTTAATTGGGACTCAGTTTTATTTGCCTGATAACTTTCCTCCTTTAGTTTTGGATCTTTAGGAAATCTGATAACTATTTTGAAATTTTACATTATTTCATTTACAGTTTTTGTTATTTTCCCTTTTACTCATAGTTTCTCATATCAGTCATTGTCCTTAGGATATGACAGAACGTTCATTGGTAAAGGAAATGTTGCAAGACAAAGATTTTGGCATTTTCTGCACGCTTGTAACCTCAAACCTTTTTTAGGGTTACTGTTACAGTATCGAGATTGTCTGATATGGAAAAGGATGTCTCGTTTCAGCATGTTGCTTCAACATTGTGTACTGTCTGCACTAGCAAGGGAAATCATATAAACATTTTTAGTCTAGAGTACAGCTACTGACTAAAAAGAAGGAACATGATTTCTAGCTGTGCATGTGTGTGTTTTCAAACATAATTCCAACATCTGGAAGTTTAGTGCACATGCAACATCATTATTCATTCATACGTTCTTTGGACTGTATTTTTGTTGATGTGGTATCTGAAACTATATCATTCTTCTGTTGTCATGCTTGAAATGTTCTTATATACACATTTGTGGTCAATATTTAAAGTTTTTCTTCAAGTTTTACTGATCTCGGTGTCTTACCAAATACTCTTGAAAGAGAGAGGTGTTGTGATGCTGTGTTATTGTGAAGCGTTGTGGCAGGTAGGCAGAACGTTGTTACTGAATTTTCATGTGTTACTCAATTTTTGTTAGAACATGCAAGTGGGAATAAAGCCATTGAGTTGTTACAGCTCAGGGTAGTATCGAGCAACTAGAACTATCCATGTACTCATTGTAGTAACAGAAGAGAGTTAAGCACTTTTTCGTATTGCCTGTTTTACTCAAGATAAGGTGGGTGGTAGATACTTTGGTCCATGTGCTGTTTGTTACTACTTTGACTTCTGAACTGTTGCTTCAACACTGCATTTCATGTGTTGAGGGGCAGTTCCCTTTTACTGTACATCTGTGTGCTGACAATTTTAATTTCTTTAGCAACACTGACGTGATTACTGTCTGTGGTGGCAAAGAAAATTACATAAGCATGTTTTTAGGAAAGCATTTATGTTTCTTTCCATGAGGGTGTTTCAGTGTGTTTCCTTATAACGCTGAAGACCACATTCATGTGCTTTGGCCAAACTAGATCCAAAAAAGGTTCAAGGGAGCCAAGCTAAAATAAGAGAAACTATTATCCAACAATAAAATGGGACACAATAAAAGACTCAATTTTAGGAACTTACAATCTACTGAGTATTTTAAAAATTTGCTTCAGAGGGTGTGGATTTATCACAGGTGCCAAGGAAGCTGTGGACCTACTACAGCAGCAGACAATACTGCATGCTGTGGTGACCTGACATACCTGTCTGCTTACCCTTTCTGTCACGGTGGGAGTTCACATCGAAAACCTTCTAAAAATCAATTCTGATCACTTGAAGCTAGGATCTTTTCTTCATGTAAGATGAATTTTTTTTTCTCCCTTATAATTTGGCTTTTCTTCAAGTAGTCTGGAGTTTTAGAAGAAAATCTGTTGTATTTCTTGGCAGAGAATATAAATTTTCCATTTTATTTTTTCATTTTATTTGCTGTTTTTAAATGCTATTTTACTAAGATCAAGTTAGTGCAGTACTTAAAATGAGAATTTGCTAATCTTTGTAATCATTTCAAAGTTGACTACAAGAATTAGAAATCTAACTATGAAAACTAGATTTTATGAGTCTAATTAGACTCTCGATTGTGCATGTAAAATAATATCTGTATTAGTATGACAACACTCATACATTTCTTAAGCCTTCTATTGCCATAAATTTTATGGACTCTTTACACATCTGTATTAGTATGGTATTAATACTGCAGTACTGTTGTTTATTTGTCTGATAGTAGGGGCAGTCCAGCAGTGATAAGGCTACACAGTGTGAATCGCTTTCCTCCTACTGCAGAAGACATTAGTCTCACGCCAATGACCCAGTGACAAAAAGGATTGTTTTAGCAAGTCTCTTCAGCTTTCTCTTTCATGAAGGAGCACATTCTACATTCCTAATGTGGATGAAATTTAAAACACTGAGTTAGGTCAAATGCAAGAGAGCCACAGTGTAACAGTCATTGTATATGTTGATTTTGAGGCATCCTATTCAACAGCCATGTCTTAGCTCTTTTCACAAAGGCTTTTCATCAGAAGGTTACTTGGCTCCAGAATAAGTTTCACCTGTGATGCAGAGTAAGCAAACAGAAATTTTCATCACTGTAATTGCCAGACAAGAAGTCACTTTTTCCACAGCCAGCCGTAAAACAAAGTAAGAAAATTAATAGAAAATATAGAAACAATATTGAAATGAATGACTATTCTCAGTAAGTGGGCCATTTTTAATGCAGAAGTATAAAAGCAGAAAGGTAGACTTGATATATAGTTGACTATACAGGTATAATAAATCCTGACTCATTTAATGAACTTAATGGTCTCTGCCTCATTCCCCTTAATGCACCACCAGCAACTCCGATGCCACACTCTAATACACTCTAGAATTCCACTGTCCTTCCCTTGTCTTTCCCTCCCATCATGGGATCTAGTATGAGGTGTATGAATTTTGGATGGTTTTGCCTTTTAAACTGTGGTCATCCACGTATTGCTTTGGGGTACGCTGTTCCCCACGTTCTTTTGAGGGTTCTGAGCTAAGGACTTTTGCTTATTTGAATAGTAGGCTTCTTTCGAAGAACTCAGCTCTGAAGTCTTTCATTTCCTTTACTGGCAAGGAAAGTTCTGTAGTTTAGTGTCATGATCATTAAGCCTTTGTGTAGGGTTTATATACCCAGTTTTATACATAAGTGGGGGTTTATTTTCATCATTTTATTCAGTATTGTTTTGTTATCTCTTTTTAATTTCATTTCCTCAAACCTGAGAATCTCATACTCATGCTTTTCTATTTCTTAGTCCTGAGGAAATGGTTAAATTGTTCAGCTTGCCTTAGAGAATTGATAATACTATATAAATATAGATAGGCTTCTGTCTTTCTGCTTAAGCCTTTCTCCAGAAGAGAAAATAGTAATTTTCCTAGGCCTGCCTAGTGCTTTTGAAAATATGACAAGTACATATCCTTTTTAAAATCCTCTCTTCTGTTCCAAGTTTACTGCCTTAAAGCAGAGCTTCGGTTGATGCTAGATAGAAAAGTATACAGCTTGTGACAATGTAACTTGTAAATGAAGTATTTATGTAGTGCAGCCATCACAAAGGATAATTATACTGAAACAATTCCACATTTTAGTATTGAGCTCTGGAAAATAGTCCCACTCAAGAAAGATGTTTTAATTCATAGAGGCATGTGTACTGTGCCTTAATTTGCATTTCTCTATTGTTTAGATGCTAAAGCTAGTGGTGGGGTTTTTTTCTTTCGCCAATTTTTTGTAAAGTGTGTTATACTAGAACCTTCGGCTGGTTAAACTCAGAAAGTGCTGATGCTGGTTCCAGAATCAAGGAGAAGATTTACAGTGGTGTGAGACAACTGGGCTGGTTTTTGCTTGTATTCTTGGGTAGACTTTCCTTCCCTAATCCCTTTTCACTCAGTCAAAAGATAGTTGTAGCCTGTCCTTCGATGATTCGACACCTTCTTCAGATTTTCAAGCCAAATATAATACCCCAGTTGTTCACAGTTTATCCTTTTGCTAGCAGCGTCCTTTCATTTTGCTGTAATGACACAGTTGTGCCTTAAAGACATTGTTTAAACGGAGTTTGAGACTAAAAGAAATGTTTTCATTATTTTAAAGTATTTCAGGAGAAAGTCTAAACATTTGTTTGCAGGGCTTTACAGAGCGGTGCTAAGTATTTTTAACTTCCCTGAAATTTTGTTTCAACTGCAGGGAAATATGTGGTAGCTGTTAGGAAGTGTATTTCATTTTTTATATTCCTTCTTCCTTGTATTCATTTTGTAACTGGATATTAGTTTAATACAAGTGAGATTTTTACTATATAAGGACAGCATTTTCTTTATCAAGCCTTTTTTCCTCTGGTGTTTCTTACGGTCAACATAAAAAAGAAAGACTCCGCCCTTTAAAACAGCCTGGAATCTGGAGCGTTCCCCAGCATACATTCACATGCACGCGTCACTACGATGTAGCTTGGCAGTTGTGCCCTTAGCGGTAACAGAGGTAGTGCCATGCGTTGTGGTCTCAGTGTAGTGTGAAACACGGTGATGTTTTGGGTGTGTAATCTAGCAAAGAAAGTTTATGGAGGCCTCATTGACAAAGCTTACGTCCTAGTTATTTAAAAGATATTATTAGTTTAAAATAAATCCAAAGGAAATGTTTGGAAACACAAGTTACGGGTTTTTAACAAAAAAAAGTATAGAGAAATGTACGATTTACAGCCCTGTACCTCTGTATGTTTCCATAGGGATATGTGCTACCTATGAACTGAGAACATTTCTAATGTGCCATTTTAAGAGAAAGTCACTTCATTGAAATACTACAAATAAAAACTAGATTGAGGTCCCAATTTAGAAGTTAGCTGGCATTTTTCATTACTTTGTTGCTTGCAAGGATTTTTTTTAATAGTGCCTTATAAAAAAACTAAAAAAGAGAATTGTAATTATTTCCCTTATTTATTAGTCAAATAAAACATTGAGGTTGCTGTACCTGAGCGATAATTAAAATGGACTCCACACTTTTCTGTCAGGTTCCTCACCAGGTTACAACTCAAAATAATGTTTAGATTGGTTGCAGTGTACCTCGGCAAAATAATGCTGCTGTTGAGACACGTCTCTCCATCTTCTCCTTTCAGTGCATAAAGTATCGTCTTGAATTACTTCAGTTTTTGTATCTCCTCCAGCAGTTATTTTGTTTTCCTCCTTACTGGATTGCCAGCTTTCAGCTGACCAACTTGTTTTCTCATCTAAATGCTCACTTTATTTCTTTTATCAACATTATTTTTAATATTACTTGCTTTAATAAGTCAGACTAGCTGTGCTTTCCCTGCAGCGTTCTACCTTTTTTCCTCTCTCCCAGAAGCACAGGACATGTGCACACTTCCGCAGGGAGGCTGATGAGCCCCGGTAGGATGTCTGACCACCTCCCACAACGGTTTAGCTCCCGTAATGAAAATTGCACCCCTGTCCTTGACCATCTCTTCCACTGTTAGCTATCCCACTGCTTTTTCTGTATGATGGTATGTACTTGGGTTTTTACGGCAGCACAGCCCTGGCCTGTGCTCTGTATGTGATGCACTACAGCCGCCTGCACTGTTGTTACAGAGCCGCCTGACCTGCATTGGCACTTTGCCGTGCTCCCTGCTGACCTGTGCTTCGTCTCACACCATTGCTTTTATTCATCTATTTTATTCAGATCTGTGCCTGACCGCTGTTCAGGCCGTTCAGACCCTTACACTCTGGTTGTTCCATGTTCATCTGCATCCACTCTTCATACTTGGCCCTCCTTTAGTGCCAAACTTTAATTGATTCTCAGATCACGCGTCGGCTCTCTTTGTGCCAAGCTGTGTGTTTGTGAGTGCCCAAGCCTGCTCTCGGGAGCGCTGCAGAATGGCTGCAACCCAGTTTCTTTCTCTCTTCTGTTTTTTTACTGCGTATCCGTCATTGTGTACTTCTGCTGGTCCATACTATCTCTTAGACATGATAAGAGATTTATAGTACTACATGAGCATGATGTCAGTCAGCCTTTGTCACAAATTTCTTCAAATCCAGGTATGGAAAATCGTTTCTAAATAGCCATGCCTACTTGTTAATCCACTGTTTCTTACTGAAGACCAGGTAACTTTTAATTGTTTTCCTACCGTATAAAGATACATGTCTTTTCCAAAATCAGGATGTATAAACATCCCAGCTCCATGCTTTTGGGCCAACAGCTCTAGACACGTCATAACTCTATAAACACTGCTGTTTCTGCTCCCATTCTTACGACAAATTGCACATTCTGTTCTTGTGGAACAGGTCTAGCAATTTCCACTTCTCTTCCCATTTTTTCGTAACTGAAGGATGGAGACCTTTTTCTGATGGTGCTCTTTCTCGTGTCCTAGACATCAGGAAAGGCTGCTTAGATTATTTATGCTCCAACGTTCTTTGGAGTACAAATGAAGCTAACTATCGCTTTATTGTAACTCTTTAGTGAGAAACTTGGTGCTTTACAGAGTCCTAGGCTTTTTTTCTGTATTCTGTTTGGTTTTGTCAGTCTGACAGATTTTACTGTCAGATTTGTTCTTTCAACAGCAGAAACTCACTGACTTCTGTCTGCATTCAGCTTTATTGGTTCCTTACCACAAATTAAAGAGTAGTTTCAAAATTTCTCTTTCAATGGCTGTGACTGCGCACCTACTCTCCATGCTCTCCTTACAGCCCCATGCTCCCTTCTCTCTCCACTTCTAGGCATATGGAAAAGGAATCTGAGCTTCTGTCTCTTACCAAGGTTTATCCATAGGTGGGGCAGGTGGCTTAACTTGGCTGTAGCTGTTTCTTCATGATGATCAACTTTAGACCTGCTTTTCTTACTGTGCGCTTGCCAGTACAAATGGCCTTAAGTTAACGTTGGCTTAGGACTAAAAATTGTCTCAAAGGCATAAGCCTGTGCATTTCTCCTTGGTTTTCAATGTTTTCTATCAGTTGTCAAGCCATTAGTGAGCGATGTGACTACAGCCTGCGTGGTTTTCCAAGCAGGTCTCAGGTACCTGTTCCTGTTCTCTTTCCACTTTGCAGCTCAGGGTAGAATATTTCTAGATTGTGGTCCTGCTAGGAATCAGAATAATAAGATCTTGCATACAGAAAAATTAAGATGCTTAGGGAAATCAGTCTTCTCAGATGGATCTTGTCACAGGTTCTTCATACATAAGGTGCAAATTTCACAAATACACAGAGATTATACTTGGTATTTTACTGACACAGGCTTGCCCTCAAAGTTGTCTATTTCAAACTACTGACCTTTTGATTATTTGCTTCAAGTAATTAATTTGTTTCCTGTATATGAAGTGGCAGCCTAGCTGAAAGTCTTGTCTAGAAGCTGTAAGAATACTGTATGATATTTTTCTTAATCCCAAAAAATACTGTCTTATTCTCACTTAGATGGTCCTTTTTTTATCTGTGTCGTGTTTTCAATTTGGAATGGAGGCCAAATTTTGGGGAAAATAATTACTCAAAGTTAGGTTTCAGTGTTCTTATTGGGGCACTTGGCATAAACGTCAAAATATTCAGCAACATATTTTTTAAAAAAATTTATTTACAATGCAAATATAAATTTAAAAGCTTTACATAAGGTATTGTGGCAGTGTTTCTTACCTGCCTTTCTAGTTTAAAGTTCCAGGTATGCGTGTCTGAAGAAATTCTTCTTTTGTATGTATTTGCTCCTAAGACATTTCATATTTATCAGTTTACAACTTACAGCTGTTTTTAAATTACATTTAAGTAGTAGAAATCTCAGAAAAGGAAATTACTTACTTGCAAATTGTTGTTTGACCTTCCTTAATTCAGAAGTCTGGTGGCTTATAAACCACCCAGGGACTGTCTCATCATATTTCTGAGATGATCTCCCTCCATAATACGATTGCAATTGTAATGCCAAAAAATTATTCTGAATTAAAGATCCAGCTCAAATGACAAGATCTACATAGCTGCATTCATCACAGCATTGATGGTAGCAGAACAGCCTGAACCAGCATACTGAGTTCTGACCCTCCGAGCCTTACTGTACCTTGTTCAAGTGCATTTTTAATTATGAATAAGTAGAATAAAAAACTTTTTCCTGTTACAGTAGGTTTCTAAGGCAAATGCAACTACTCATCTGCACAACAGGTGTTCAGCGTTTTTTGTTTGTTCGCATGCTTCTAGCTTCTAAGAGTGTATAGAAATCGGGTAGTTTTCGTTCATGGAAGTGATGATCAGAGGCAGACTGGTTTCACAGCAGTACCTAGATGCTAAGAGTTAATTGTGTTCATCATAAAATTAATGCTGCTTCCTTTCAACTGTTAGATTCTTAGCTGGCTTTTGTTTCCAACATCTTTGGAGACGGTATGCTATGAATGATTTGAGATCGTAGGACTCATTTTTTTTCCTTAACAGGGTTAATACTATCATCACTAGTAAATTATGCCCTCAAATTTTATCACTTCTTCATACCCATTTCAGTGACAGCTTACATTAATATTTTGCTCCCTTGTTCTCTAAGAACCCTGTGCCTTCTGGGGACTGCTAACTAATCTGTATTGCCACAAAACATAGTGATTCTTGCCAAAAGATCACAGTTCTAAATAAGCATCTAAGTCAGGTTGCTTTAACTAATTCTAGCTTAAAAAGAGGACAGGAACGGTGTCTGTACTTAAACTTGTCAAAAATGACACGAATACCTACTGTATGCTGTATGGTTTTACTGTTGTGCTGTGTTCTTTGGAGACAAATTGGTGGTGTAGAAGGTGCAAGAAACATCCACTGCTATATAATTTTGCCTCCCTGCAAGTTAAGTTAACTTAAAAGCTTGAACAATCTGTGGATATTTCAATATATAGCTTCAGGAAATAGATAGCAGTAAGTACTTCTCCTTCACTGATGTGCCACAGGTGCTCAGCAAATCCCTGCTAGCCTCTCTCAGTTGTGTTTCTCATGCATTTCATAAGTGTTTCATTCCTATTTCTTCTTTCCACCTTTTTCTCTTCCCCTTCAAACCAAGAAAACATTTCTGAGTTAGCGTGAAGAGCAAAAGAAACTCCCACCATAACTTCAGTCTGGGACTATGTCTGGTTCTGACACCTCACCCTGTCTTTTTGTCTCTATTCAGTTCACCTCCTGTCTTGCTTCTGTCTTGCATATCGTTTTATTTGTCTTAGTGTTCCATCTGTGTTAAACCCAGCTCTTACATCTCATTTTTAAAAGACTCCCTGGATATTCCTTATCTCCCCCGCATGCTTTTATTCCAGGCCATTTCTTCGTGTCTCTCTGATTCCCAAATGGGATTCCATCCACTCAGCTGAAAAACAGTACTTCATATTACAATGAGAATGCATTTGATAAAAGGAAAGGAGACATTTCTTTTTAGACTTCCTTGTTGTTGCATTTTGGCATTGTGGAAAGATGAGTTCAGATTTTAGAGACAATAAATCTGCCTGTGCATGCTTGGTTTACTTTAATTTCAATGTATGTTGCATTATCAATCAAATCAATCTCTGTTTGAAAGCATGCTGAGGCTGCTGCAGTCATTGCAGATTTTAACCTAATATATTCCACTATTTCCTTGTCTGGGAAATGTTTGAGTACTTTGTATAGAGAAAATTTTTCTATGCTGCTACAGTTTTACTGTTTACAGTATTTTTGATACCTCTTTGGAAAAAAGCCTCAAGCTCCATGCTGTGTATCAGAAATGCTCTTGTGATTTCCAGGCTATAAATTTGCACATCATTGATGGTGCAACTAAACACGTTCAGTTTGCAGAATTTTTGGCAGTAGGGTAATCAACCAGTTTGACCAGGTCTCTGCTAGTTGGGAAGGAGAAGGTTTTATTCTATCAAATAAGTGTTGCAAAAGATTTAAAGAAACAAAGAATCCTAGAATGGTTTGGGTTGGAATGGACCACAAGGATCATCTAGTTCCACCCCCCTGCCATGGGCAGGGACACCCTCCACAAGACCAGATCACCTCCCTCGCCCTGCTGGCCACACTATTTCTGATGCAGCCCAGGACACGGGTGGCTTTCTGAGCTGCCAGCGCACATGGGCGGCTCATGTTGAGTTTTTCATCAACCAGCACCCCCAAGTCTCCTCTCCCCGTGATCCATTCTCCGCACAGCCTGTAGTTGTGCTTGGGATTGTGCCGACCCACATGCAGGACCTTGCACTTGGCCTTGTTGAACTTCATGCAGTTTGCACAGGCCCACCGCTCTAGCCTGTTAAAGTCCCTTTGGACAGCTTCCCTTCCTTCCAGTGTGTCGATTGCGCCACACAGCTTGGTGTCGTTGGCAGACTTGCTGAGGGTGCACTCGATCTCGCTGTCCATGTCACTGACAAAGAAGTTAAACAGTGCCGGTCCCAGTACCAACCCCTGAGGAATGCTACTCGTCACTGATGTCCACTTGGACATCGAGCCGTTGACTACAACTCTTTGAGTCCAGCCATCCAGCCAATTCCTTATCTAGCAAGGGGTCCATCTGTCAATGCGACCCTACAGTGATATTTTCATTGTCATTTTAGAGCACACAGATGCACAACATTTGCTGGTGATCTCTTTGAGAGGAAATGCTGAGGAATCACCTAACAGATAAGGAACATTTATCCCTATTTATACTTTTTTTCTGCATGGCCTTGACATGGCACAGGTTGACTCAGCAAATCTATGGCTGTGAGCTAGCCAGATTCTTTTTAACTTTGTCATTTTTGTACAACAGGTGTCAAATTCCTGCTTTTCCTGAAGAACACAGTTCTAAACTGCACAGAAAGCAAGAAGCTCAAAGAATATTATTTTCTTTGGGCGTGGCAGCCTATCAACTTACATAGGAAGCCGATACAGCTTTTACCCTGTTAAAAATCAGTGTTTCTGTTATTGTAACAATAATTTGAGTACAACTAAAGAAAAGCAAAATTTCAAAAAGAAATACTTGTATTCAAGTAGTTTTACCTGGAAGCATGGGAAAGAACTGGGTTTTCTTCAGCTTTCAAGAGCATGGGAAGGCCCCTTGTTTGCTTTAGTAGAAGGCTTAATTCAAAGACCTTTCTCTTGAATTGCTTTTGCTCTAATGACAGGAAGAAGATTTTTGTGGAGAGAGACAATTCTTTTGGGTCCTTGCAGGCCTGGAGATGTAACCACGCACAGGGTTGTCTGCTCAGCCAGGGAAGACCAGATAGGGCTTCAATGTCCATCGGCATTGCTCTGACTTGTTAGCATAACACAGGCCACTGCCTCTGCTTCCCAGTGCTGTTGAAAGACAGTGACATCAGAGATGAGTTAGTAATGGTGCCTTGGAAACGGAGAGTTATATACCTGGAAAAAATTACCTAGGAGTCATCACTGACAGCTTTCTAGACCCCATGGATTGCCTGTGAGCGCATCCTCAGCTGGTGTTGGCAAAAGAGGGTGTGATGTCACTGTGAATGACCTTCATGTGACCATGTCCTCGCTCTGTGCGGCACCTCCTCCCTCCCATTCCACTAGTTCACAAATGCTGACTCACGGGGAAGAGTCAAAAATCTTTCTAAGACTGAACGTGCTCTATCCACAGAGCAGTGATACAGTGCAGGCTGAAGGACTGCAGAAACACACAGCTCCCTGAGATGCAATTTAAAAAAAAATGAATGTTGTTTCAGATTAAAAAAATATAGTCTTTACCTTCTAAGAGACAAGAATGATCAGGATCCAGTTATTGTACACTCTGAAATATGAAATCTTTTCAATTAAGCAGTAGATATTTTACCAGCACTTCAAGAGTAAGAGGCCAAGGGCTGGTGGAGGGCAGTGTAATTAAAGATGAAAAAAAAGCGTCTGAATTTTCAAGAAATATCATTAGTTTATTATATAAACAATGTTTTAAAAAATAGACTGGTTTTGTCTTTTTCACAGGGCTTTTAGCACTGTTGGCCTGTCTGAATTCCCTAGTGAAAGCAGAGTGTGCTGTGGCTGAAGTCATGTTCCATTTCAGAGCAGCACCTGTAGCTGCCTTCCAAAAAGCTGACTGTCGGAGCCCATCCCCAGTGAATAAAAACAACACGGATGAGAACTGCTGCACTAGTAAACAGATGGCTTCAGGCCTGGAAATGCTGACCCTTTCAGAGACCAGTATGTAAGAGCAGGAACGGCCTGTTGTCAAGGAAGTTAATGGGACCTCCATCCTCTTACTGGTGGTGGAGAGCCCCAGGAGGATGAGTAGCCATACTCTACAGCCTAAGTCCAGGTTTTACTGAAATAGGCTGCGTGGCTTCCGGTAGCATCAGGCTGTAACCTGCGGCCCTTCCTGCCAGGAGGGTTCTGTAAGACACATCTCTCCTCTGCTAGGAATGCTGACACACCGTGCGCCGTTTGTGAGCAGAGCAGAACCAAAGTTAGGAGTAGAATCTGTTGATGGATCCAGCTGGAGAAATTCAACTGCTTCCATTTAGTTTTACACCTTAATTATATTCTCTGCTTTAAATATACTATTTAAATACACTACTTTTGTACCCTGTTATATCAACAGCTAGATAATAAATCACTGCAAATAAGAGTGAAATGAAAGACTAGGTTCTTCTTGGTTAACACATTCATGCAGATCTCTAACTGTATTATTTTCCACTTTCGTTTTACAAAGGTACAATTTGCTAAAATACTTGAGCTTCACCCCTACTGGGGAACCAAAAAAAAAAACCATTAACTTAATATTTTTCTATTCCTGTTTTTGTGCATTCTCTTAAAATGCCACACTCTTGAGTTTCCTAGAGTGCTTTTGTAAGAGGTAAATTACAGCATGGCAATTACCAGCATATACTGCAGGTCTAGTTTTGCAAGTGCAGTCCTGCCTGTTACACCTTGTACAGAAACCTGTACAAAACCTAAGAGGTAGGGACTAGGAAGGTCCCTCCGAGGGAAACCATTAGAGTCAAGTACTTGGGAAGTGCTGGCTGGTAGTGGTTCTGATTTGCAGTCATGGGGGAAGGGATTATGGTCACAATGACACCAAATCCTAGTATCTAGGACATAACAGCAGTCTGCTACTGCTAGCAGTGCTGGTTGGACACGGGCTGTACCGATTTAGAGCAATTCCTAGATTGTCTACAGAAGTAACGCGCCAAATCATTGGAGAAGCCTGAACCTTTAGCTTTGTCTGTCTTATTTAATGCTGGGCAAGTGCCAGTTTTATTTACCTACTTCAAAAACAGTAGAAACACTGTTCTTTAAAGCACTTCACAGGCATTTCTTACTTCCTAGTTTGTACTTTTTTTCATCCCCAAAGCATTTATGTTCCTTTCAGATAACAACCACCTGAAAAAAAGGAAAAAAAAAAAAAACCAACCACACAAACCAACACACCCCAAACCACCACTGCAGCCCCCTCTCTCCAGTTAGCTGTTGATGAGTTCCATTACGAGTTTAATTTTTGCTCCCTGGCCATGCCCAGAAAGCACATGATCACCCAGGGTGAGGAAAGGTGCGAGGTGTCAGAACTCAGCCCTGTCCCATCTCATCTAGGCACTTAATCCCACGGTCATAAGAAAAGGCTTTGACTTTCCTCACAGCAAGGGGGGCACAGGTTCAGGTCTGACAAGGTTGTAAATTCAAGCAAGTAACCTCGCTGACTCAAGTCTTCTGTCGCCTCCCTTGCACTCTGGGTTTCCTACGGGAGCAGAGCATCACCAGTGTGTGCAAACCAGGAAGGAATGAAGGAAAAGGGTCCAAGGCAAAAACCAAGAGGAAGTAGAGGCAGAAGAGTAAGGACACCAGGAAGCGCAGGGCATGGGAGCAGCACCACAGTTACAGCGGGTTAGGAACCAGGGTTAGTAAATTCGAAGCGCCTGTTTCGCTACCGTGTCAGAAAGGCACACGGCCTTCAAGAGAGTTTGCATAAAAATGTAAGAGTGAAAACTCTGTTTCTGATGATCTGTGAACAACAACAGTGAACTGTCACTGTAGCTGTTACATAAGCTGTCCTTCCCTTGTCCCATGACATAAGAAAAAGTTTAATCAAAGTATTTCAGTAACAGGCAAATATATTTTATGTTCTAGTTTTATAATTACTGAATGCCCTCAGCTAGACTTTGTTCACCCAGGTACACACTGTGCTTCAGCAGATTCAGTCCTTGATAATTTGCACCTAAGGCCTGTGATGGACTCGGTTTCCCGAAACACAGCAAGGCAGCGCCATGAAGAGATATTCCTGTTGCTTAAACACCCCTTTGATAAGAGAAACGGCGCATGGGTAGTTTACAGCATGATTGTTACCTCCTGCCCTTAATGACAATACAGAGAACTTATTTTTAGTATCTCAGCATTAGAAATGCTTCCAACTGTGTATCATTCCCGGAGTTCTTGAAATCTTTGAAAAGGATGGTGAGAAACAATGAATTCCGGTAGGCAGTAAAAAGCCAAAGCAATAGGGATGGAGCCCATAAATCAACTCAGCCATCCCGCCAGCACCGGGCCCAAATGCTTTTACGGGGTGGACAGTCAAGTCCTGCTCTCAGAACATGGTGCAGTAAAAGAACCAGCCAGCCCAACAGTGCACCCAAGTCTGCCACCACCTCATCTTGCCTCTTAGCAGTCTGTTTGTTTGCAGGGGCAGAGGAAAGTGTAACTAAACTTCTTTCTTATTTTTTTCCCTCTCCCACCCCCGCTTCTTTCCCACAGCACGCTACAAGTGAAAGTCTCGGAGCCACAGAATTCAATAGACATGAACACAGAAAATGAACATTTGAAGTCCATAAAGATGTGCCTTAATCAGCCCACTGAGTGGAATCTGAGTTTTTCAGCAGCATCTCTCGCCAGCTGTAAAGTTTTTAACCAAAATCTCAAAACTGATGAGAACAAATAGATTGCAGCTGTTCTTGCACTATTATTTTGTACATTGTTCCTGATTTTTTTTTTTCTGCTGAATAATAAGCATTTATTACATTGATCTTGAAATGATCTTGTGTGATTTGGCTTTATATTACTACTAGCATTACTCATTTTGATGTACTTTTTCTTATTTTAAATATAAAGTTTCACATCTGACCATCATGAAATTCTTGCAGAAATTTGTATCAGAATCAGATGTTCCCCTTTAATCGTATTGTGATTTTTCTATGTTCTTTAAGTTTAATTATTATTTCCCAAGTTTATTTTTGTGCACGAAAGTTAATATATTATGTAATTTGTGGCATAAGTCACCATGTAAAGATTTATGGTAATGACAACTCAAACGAATCTGTAACAGGTGGAGACCGACTACCTCGAAGCAAAGCAGCAGAAAGGAAGTTACCTGAGGAGATCTCCTTCGCCGGCGGATTGAGCTGCACCGCGCCGCAGTTTGTTTCAGCAGTATGCTTTCATCTTCACTTATCTTGAGAACTTTTGTGTGACAGTGTTTAATGACCGTAATGTCTAAAAGAAAGGCCCAGCCTGCAGGAGAATCTCTGGAAAGATTGTCATTCAGCGCATCTGTATCTGCACTTTTTGAGGTTTCTGCTAAATGGTCCTTCTTCCCCTTTTGTTTTTAAGAATTTATGCCTGCCACCAATTAAAATGGATGTAAATGCTCTTCCTATTTCATTTCCCCCCCCCATGTATTTTGGAAATTCAATGTAAACATCACAATTTTAAACTCAATGAAGTAGTAAATGGTTGTAGCTGACTACATTGGAGACGTTCCATGCTTCCGTCAGCTTTAGCAAGGTTCGCGTACTGCGTTCAGCACAATTACAGCTACAACTGCAGTTCAAATAAAACCGTGTATTTCTCTTTTCTGCAGTCATACATTCAATAGCTAGAATTGAGCTTTCTCAATTCAATTTCTTCAGACTTTGTCTTGTACTTGCCAAGAACTAATTTTCCAGAAGGACATTTCCTTAGAAGACACTGTATTTTATAAAACAAAGGTTTTAAGGATTCACTTAAAATTACCATCTTACCTAACAAAATGAAGATGCAGATCTTTACAGAAGCTTGTTGGTTTGCAGGTGCAATCCAGTGATGGAACTGAACGCACTGCTGTGGGTGCCGGTAAGTCTCACAAGATCCCACAAGGATTCTGAGTCACTCAGGTGTCAGGCAGCGCAGAATGTGATTAAAGAATCCGCGCTCCTTCTCACACATAAAGACCCTCTCCACAGTGTGGTAGCTCGACTATTTATTGCATTTGGATTCTATGGGGCAAGAAAGCCAGAGAATGAGACTTCCTGAGGAAGAAGCACTGAAGTTGGCTTCAACCGAGCCCCACCAAAACACAGTAAGGAGTCAGGGCTATCCAAAAAGGGATGTGACAACAGTCCTGCCACAGCAGAGCTAATGCAGCTGCTATCTTGTTCATGTGCCTGGAGGAGGAGATGCCACATGGATTTTCTCATTTGAAAGGCAGAGTTCAACCAGAACTCGTGTTGCAGGCACGTCTCACCTCCGAGCAGCTGTTTCATTAATGTCAGCAATTGGGATCCCTTCCTTCGTGTCATACTGAGTTTCAGTTGGCTGATGAGTTCAAAAGTTTTCCGACAGGAGTCAGATGCAGGCATATCCCAGCCTTGCTACCACTGCTCTCAGTCACACACTAAACCAAACTAGGAAAAGAGAGTGTTTTTGATGCAGCACTCACCCTTCATCCTGAGATAGCCCAAGGAGGTTCTTACCAAAAGAAAATCTTTTAAATTGTAGTCTGAAGAGACTGATGAGTCAAGCAAGCAAAAGCAATCACAAAACTGGTTCTAAGAAACAAAAACTAGTGTAGGAATAAACATCAGATCATTTAAGTTTGACAACAACTCTTTTATCATTCTTTAATATGGAATCAAGTCTTCTAGTGTAGGTGTAGTTTGGCTCGTGCACTCTGGACACCTTGTTGTGCTTAGTCAGCAGGAGAGAGGATGCACAGGAATTGCTTCAGAGCAACACAGAGGCTGGGTTTAAGCCAATTAGTATATTTTGGGGATTAAAATTTTATTCCTTAAACAGCTAGGAAGTTAAAGTAAATAAAAATCAGCAACATTGTATTAGCAAGAAGTAGTAATGCATACTATGTCAAGATTTCTCACTGCAGGTAGTAAGATGCTTCCAGACTTGGCCCCTTACCACCTTCGGCTGTACTCTTGCTACCATGTGGGACTTGCTGAGAAAGTCAGCTGCATACAATCAAACCCTATCACTAACAATCAGCTTTGGAAAATACAACATACATTTCCTATTGCACAGAAACCCTTCCCTTGACAGGGAACAGGACAAGGGAGCCCAGAAGGGCTGGAAGTGACCTGTCAGTTGCTGGTCAAGTTTCTAGCCTGAACGAGGATCACAGGCTAATTGAGGTATCAAAGCACTTCAGGAGGTCCATAGTTCTACATCCCACCCCAAGGCAGGCCAGCTCTGAGGGCAGAGCAGGTGGTTCAGGACTTTACCTAGTCAGGTCTTAAAAACCTCCTAGGACAGAGTCTGCGCAGCCTCTTGGTGCAACCTGTTCTAACTGTTCCCAACCTGTTCCACTGCCTCTTTCTCCTTAAAGTCTGGTCTGACTTCAGCTTATGCCCACTGATTTTTGTCCTTCCATCACGCCCAACAACAAAGAGCCTGTTCCATCTGCTCAAGAAATTCCTTGTATGTAACTGGGGTTCCTCCCAACATGCACAGGCTGAACAAGCCCAGCTCCCTCAGCCTCTCCACAAAGGGCAAGCGCTCCAGCCCCTAGCCAGCATGGGGCCTCCACTGAACTCACTCGTATTTGTCACAGCCATCCCACAGCAGGGACGTCCACCGGCTGAGGGGGGACTTCAGGGAAACCTGAACTTTCCAGTACAGCATTCCCAGAGAGATGCCAGAGACAGAACCTGCACACATGGCAAGGCAAGGCAGGACAGGACAGCACAGCGGCAAAGCTGAAGGTCTTCGATTTATTCAGGAATGCATTCCCAGAGAAGTCTTTATACTGAACAAGCCCTCCTGCTCTTCCTAGAAACTCTTTATCCAAAAATAAGAGTGGACTGGGCAGCAGTTGTTGTAAGTGTAGTAGTGGCAGAAGAGCAAGCTACTCACAAGAGTGAGGGTGAGAGAAAACTGTGACTGAAATAGTTTTAAAAATCCCCTAAACTTAAAAGCACAAGCTCTGATTGACAATCAGCTGAGAAAAACTGAAATCTATACTTCACCCTTTCAAACTACGTTCAGGCAGCACTGAAGGGGACAGACAGTGTCTCTGACCTCAAGTGGTCCCATAAACACAAACTCACACTAGAACACAAGTTGGGGATTTGAAGAAAATTATCAAAAGAGGGAGCTCAGGACTTCAAAATTCTGTTTAAAATAGTGAATAAAAATAATTCAGTTACATAAGTTTCTGAATAGCAAATATCAGCAGAAAAGTTTGCCACGGCATTTTGTGGTTTGACAACTTTCCAACAAAAGCTGAAAGGGAGAAAAAGCAACACAATCCTGTCTGATTTCTATATGTAAGCTTGAAAACAGCGTAATAGTTTGGGCATTACACTTTGGGAACACTGCTTTTCCCTTGTGGCCCTAGGCCATTTCTGAGGCTTGCCCAAGATCATTTACAGCATATTTACCTATTTTAAATGCAAGCTCCTTACACAGCCACATGTGGTACCAGTAGTCAAGATGCACGTGTCAAGCAGTCGACAGGACTTTTCTCTGACTGCCTTGGAAATTACCGCTGTTGTAACAAAAACAGACACGACTGACAGTGTGTTTCCAAACCACAACACTAGAATTCCCAAGGTGAATCTGCTCAGCCACCATGACTACTACGTGCAGTTTAATGACCTGTTGTCTCTGTAAAACTCAAGATTACTCCTAGATCTGTCATTAGAAAAGGCTTAGTGAACTTCAAAGATACAAAAAAAAAAATCACAATTGTATGCCACTTTGAAGACAGTACACAGACTTTAAAGCGTTTCATTTTTCTGTACTTAAGTATTCCTTTCCTCACTGGATCTTACTTTGTACCACAAATATTTTTATGCTTTTCTAAAAGCACATTACTGATTTTATATAACAAGGTCAAGATCAGTAGCAGACTTCCAGGCTTAGTTTGTAATACGAGTAACTCAGTTTTAGCATTTTGACATTATTTAAAATAAAGCGAACACCTATCTGCAGGAAGCAGTATTCACAATTATGATTAGTTCTATTTTACGTTAACGTGAACAATAAAACCTGGTCAGCAGATGCATAGGCTAATAAATGAAGAAAGTAAGTGCATGAAAGGTAGGTACATTCAAAATTGCTGCCATCACAAGCAGCCACTCCAGGTCAAACGATCTCTTTGAATAACGTTAAATATCAAAACAGCTTTAACTATTAAGTACTTACCACCAACAGCAATTTTTATTTGTAGATAAAAAGCATTCTTCTCTATAAAGTAAAAAAATAAATCCAAGTTTTGTTCAGGTAATACTTTAATATGTTTTCATTACATGATGGGCTTCATATCAAGAAAATAATCTAAAGCATCTACATAAAAATAAAAAGTGAAAAGTTCCTGCAAAAATGTAGAATTATAAACGATCATTATATATTAAGAGTTAAATACGACTAACAACAAAGCAGATCTTATTTCCAAGTCTGAAGTTAGCTACCAGCATTAGCAAACTTTCTCTCCCTTTGTCTTCATTGATCTGCTTCCCTGCTAAAGGCTCTTGAAAGATTCATTCTTGTTTTTTCAAGGGCCACTGTTTTTGCTCGTCTTGAAGGCCTTGAACTTGACATTGGAACCGATTCTGGATTTTCATCAGCACTGAAATGTAAAATATTTCAAAGTAATGCCAAAAAGACCAAGCAAACCAAAGAATTTTTGTACTAGCAGACTTGAAACATGATCTTAAAAGAGCAGAAGTACTTCTTACTAATTACAAACTCTTAAGTTTGAGAAGTGTATATGTTTTCCAAGTGATAAAGCGGTATCAGTAAAGATAACCAAGTGTTACCAGTTGCAAAATAAGCAAAATCCCCAAAAGATTAAGTGGTATCAAAGTAAACACACCAAAGAGGCAAACAGGAATAATTGACCCTGGTCACCCTAAAGTCCATGGATTACTGGCTTGAGAAAGAGTGAGCACAGCTGAAAACTACACAGATAATGTCATTTTAATGCTTATATATCCTACAAGATCATAAGGGAAGGAATGCATTGCATATATTCACTTATCAGTTGTTTCTAGAAGCTTATCAACTACATGTTGAAAACCAAGCAACAAAAATGGGGAGGGGGGAAAAAGAACTTCAATAAAAAAAAATTAAAAATGTGATTCCACCACAGAACAGTTATTAAAAAAAGCAGAAAAAGTGACAGGAAAAGTAATAATGCAAGCAAAAAACCTAACTTCTGTTAACTAGAATGTATGTTAACTCTACGCACAAGAGATATGTTAAAAAAAAATTAATTACTGACTTTTAGGTGACGATAAGAAAATGTGACGCTGTCAAACCTGCAACCTTCCCTTGCTAGAACAGACATCGTGGTTTTGATAGTGGAGAGAAAAGAATTTACCTTTCACTACTGCATTTCACAGTTGCGCTAGTTTTTCTTCTGCTCACAGACCTCACTTCTGCTGCTGCTGCTGCTTGTTTTCCTAAGTATAAGCAAAAGTCTCTTTTCATATCATGATAACATCTCTTGTCTTAAACTAGCTTTGTATCTATCTTCAGTGTTTGATATCGCATCGAAACATACAAATATGCAGTCACCACAGAGAGAATGTGGTGGCAAAACAAAAGTAATAACCTGTGAACACCTGTACATTACTGTAAATGACTGTGGCCAAGTTATCTTGAAATCCTGTAGTCAGACTTCTGTTTTAAATTTGTGTTGTTGGGAGAGGCAAACACCAGAAAAATTTCCACAAAACAGACTGCTTTAATCCTTTAACAAATAAAATTTTTAAAACTACAACAGAGTATGAAGACTGAGTGTTTTTTATATCTGCATGTTAAAAAAAAAGTTACTGTGAAATTATTTTATTAAAAACTAGTATTGTAGCCAGTGAAAATTAGCACATACCTTTGCCAGCTTTGTTTCTTGTGGATTTCAGTTTTGCAGTTGATTTACTTCTACCTGCATTACGTGGGATATGAGGATCATCTTCATTATTTTCTGTTAAACAGAATAGCACATGCAGAAGTCACAAATAATCAATTTTTAATTTATCTTAAGTACCAGTATTTTAAGTTTTAGCTGTTACGTTAAAAAAAGCCACAGAATTTTAACCCCACTTTTTCTTTAAACTGGAAATTGGATGGAAACTTAAACCACCACTCAGCTACAATCCTCCCCCAGCCTAGGTCAGTCATACATCAGCTATTCCCGATAATTGTTTAGCCCCTTCCATTTTGTCAGCAGTCAAGCAAGAGGGGCAAAAGATGAGCTTGGCTGAACAGGGAACTCCTCACGAGCTCAACAGGAAAAAGAAATTGTATGATCTCTGGAAGCAAGATCAGGCTTCGGAGGAAGATTACCGAGCTGTGGTTCACATATGAAGGGAGAAGACACGAAAGGCAAAAGCTCGGAACTGAAACTGGCCAGTCTGGTGTCAGATAGCAAGAAGGGCTTTTTTAAGCACGTTAAAAGCAAGAGGTCTATAGAAAACATTGGACTGATACTTGTTCAAGACGGTCGCCTGACTAATAGGGATGAAGAAAAGCAGAGACGTTCAATGCTTTTTCTGCCTCAGTCTTTAATAATACTGATAGACCTCGGGCTGCCTGGTCCTCTCAGTTGGAGAACCACAAGTGTGGTAAGGGAGCTGATGTATCAGCTGAATGTCCATAAACTGAATATAAGCCAGCAGTGTGCCCAGGTGGCCAAGAAGGCCAACAGCATCCTGGCTTGTATCAGAAACAGTGTGGCCAGCAGGACCAGGGAGGTGATCATCCCCCTGTACTCAGCTCTGGTGAGGCTGCACCTCAAGTACTGTGTTCAATTTTGGGCCCCTCACTACAAGAAATATGTTGAGATGCTGGAGCACGTCCAAAGAACAACACAGCTGGTGAAGGGTCTCTAGCACAAGTCTTCTGAGGAGCAGCTGAGGGAACTGGGGTTCTTTAGTCTGGCGAAAAGGAGGCTGAGGGGAGACCTTATCACTCTCTACAACTACCCAAAAGGAGGCTGTAGTGAGGTGGCTGTTGGTCTCCCAAGTAACAAGTGATAGGACAAGAGGAAATGGCCTCAGGTTGTGCTGGGGGAGGTTTAGATTTGATACTACAAAAAATTTCTTCACCAAAAGGGTTATCAATTACTGGAACAGGCTGCCCAGGGCACAGGTTCAGTCACCATCCCTGGAAGTACTTAAGAGATGTGCAGATGTGGCACTTAGGGACATGGTTTAGTGGTGGACTTGGCAGTGGTAGGTTTCCAGTTGGACTTGATGACCTTACAGGTCTTTTCCACCTAAATGATTCCATGATTCTAAGTCCATGCAGCCTGAGNATTCCATGATTCTAAGTCCATGCAGCCTGAGAGGATTCATCCCAGAGTACTGAAGGAGCTAACAGATGTTATGGCAGGACTTCTCTTGATCATCTAGTAAAGGTCTTGGGAGTCTCGGGAGGTCCCTTCTGGCTTGAAGTTAGCCAGTGTGATTCCCATCTACAAGAACGGAGTGAGGGTGAGGGAAGACCCAGGAAACTATAAACCTGTTAATCTGACATCAGTTCCTAGAAAAATTACTGAAAAGATCATACTGGGTACTATTGAAAGGCATTTAAAGAATAATGCAATCATCAGGCACAGTCAATGTGGGTTCACAAAGGGAAAGGTCCCATTGAAGTAATTTGATGTCCTTCTATGATAAGGTCACCTGCCTAGTGGATGAACAGAAGGCGGGGAATTTAGGTTTTCTGGATTTTAAGCAAGGCTTTTGATACTGTCTCCCACAGCATCCTTCTGGACACCGTGTCCAGCTGCAGAATGACAGGGTTCACAGAGCACTGGGTGAAGAACTGGCTGAAAGACAGAGCTCAAGGGTTGTGGTGAGTGGGGTTACATCTCGCTGGTGACCGGTCACCAGCGATGTTCCTCAGGGTTCAATTCTAGAGCCAGTTATGTTCAACACGTCCATCAATGATCTGGGTGCAGGAGTTGGATGCACCATGAGCAACTCTGCTGATGATACCAAACTACTGGGAGGCACTGGTGACTCTCCTGAGAGACAAGAGGCCTTGCAGAGGGATCTAGATGGATTGGAGCATTATGAAATCATCAGTGGGATGAAATTTAACAAGTCCAAGTGCTAGATTCTGCACCTAGGATGGAGGAACTCTGGGCACAAGTATAAATTAGGAGAGGAGTGTCTGGAGAGCAGTCCTGCAGAAAGGAATTTAGATTGGATGTTAGGAAGAAATTCTTTACTGTGAGGGTGGTGAGGCACTGGAACAGGTTGCCCAGAGAAGTTGTGGAGGCCCCATCCCTGGCAGTGTTCAAGGCCAGGTTGGATGGGGCTTTGGGCAATCTGGTCTAGTGTAGGGTGTCCCTGCCCATGGCAGGGGGCTTGGAACTAGATGATCCTTGTGGTCCCTTTCCAACCCAAACCATTCTATGATTCTGTGAATCTAGGGGTGCTGGTTGACAGCAGGCTCAATATGTGCCAGTGGTGGGCCCTGGCAGCCAAGAGAGCAACCCCCATCCTGGAGTGCATTTGACCAGCTGATCAAAAGAGGGGATTGTCCTGCTGCATTCAGCATTGGTGCAGCCTCACCTTGAGTACTGCGTGCAGTTCTGGGCCCCACAGTTTAAGAAGGATGTTCGGATACTCGAATGTGTCCAGAGCAGGGCAAGAAAGCTGCTGAAAGGGCTGGAAAGAATGGCCTGTGAGGAGCGGCTGAGGACTCTGGGTTTGTCTAGTTTGAAGAAAAGGAGGCTGAGGGGCCAGAGCTCGTGGCTCTCTGCAGCTTCCTGCGGAGGGGAAGTGGAGAGGGAGGTGCTGATCTCTTCTGCCCAGGATCCAGCAACAGGACGCATGGGAATGGTTCAAAGCTGCACCAGGGGCAATTCAGGCTGGCCTTTAGGAAGCATTTCTTTGCCAAGAGGGTGGTCAAACAGTGGACCAGGCTTCCTAAAGAGATGGTTGATGCCCAAGCTTGTCAGTGTTTAAGAGGCACTTGGACAATGCCCTTAACAACGTGCTGTAACTTTGGCTCAGCCCTGAAGTGGTCAGGCACTTGGACTAGATGATCGTTGCAGAACCTTTCCAATTGAAATATTCTATTCTAGTCTTAAAACTTCCAACAATTTTAGGAAATCTTTCTTCAGCAACCTCTTCTATTGCTGGGAAGCTTTTTTCCTCATGTCAAATCTAAATCTCCTTTGCAGCAATTGAAGCATAAAAATAGTGTCTGTTGCCCTTTTTGCTCACAGCTATCATTTGTAAGTATGAAGTAGTAAATGGTGTTTTATTTTTAATGATCCCAAAGATATTTGGGGAGGGGTGAGAGAGGGGAAAGGAACAATGCTTTTCTCCTACAGCCTGCTCTTAAAATAAGGGCTCAAAAATCCTTTTTCACAAGAAATTCATACCAAAAAGTATCATCAGATATTAGCAGAAAACAGTACAGCTATTTTCTCAAAATCATACTTCCAACCTCCCATCCAATAAATACTCAAAGACATAAACATAGAAGATATAAAAAATTAAAAGGATTTGACACTTCCAGAAACAACAGATTAAAAATATATAAGCAAAGAATTGAAAGAAATGTTAAAAGAAAACATGATCTGCTTGAAACAATTGCATTCTATGATTCTATGTCAATATCTTTGCAAGTAAGCCTAAACAAGCTTCTTCGAATTGCTTTTCTGCTGAAAAATGTTAGACTTTCTGTGCCACTAGCACAAGGTACACTGCTAATGCACATGCAGCTGCATAATCTGTGCAGGACGTGTAAAATCTTCCAGCTACTAACACTTCAAGCTCTTAAGTAGCAATAAAAACAAATTTAGCTGCAACACACCAGCTCATAACAAGGACAGACTGGTGTCAACACTAAAGATATCAGCTATATACTGCTATAATACAGTCTGCAAGAAGCACATGCATGGTAACTCCAAAGTCTAAAACTCCCACAAAGTACTTGTTTCTTCCTCCAAGTTAGCAAGTCACATTCTAAAGAGGAGTTAGCTGGCACTAGGATTTAGCAGACGTGAGCTTGCCAAGCAGCTAAAAAAAGCCCATTTTAATACTGTCTTTGTTAAAAAGAGCAAGCTGCAGGGCAGAGCTTAAGACTCAAAATACAGCACTGGTTCTACTAGAGTAACATGGAGAATAAGAAAACACAGAATCTGATCCAAAAAAGCAAAAAAATGGAAAATACTTCAGTACAAATATTTTAAACTATAAGCATATTTACTAGATGTTAACTTTTCATGTTTTTGTTTTTTTTTTTTTCAAAAAGTAGGTTAAATTAACGGATGAAAACGAAAACTTATTTTCATACACATCTAAACAAGTCACTCAGTTGTATAGCTACTACTCAACTACACCTGTCCTGAATTACCTTCTTCATTTTGAATAGTATTTTCAGACGTGATGTCAGTGTCCTGTGTCCTTTCAGACAGGCCTGTTTCCTGAGTCCTTTCAGAGTGGTCTTTGCCCACATTAGGATCTTTAGTCAAGTTCATCATCATCTTCTCAAGGGCTCTTTGACAAAGTTTATCTTTCACTTTCTGAAGAAGAGACATTTAATGTTAAATGCTACTTAATTTTACAACTATTTCTTTTATCCATTAAATTTACCCACTAATACGATTAGCTAAATTTACTGTACAAAGAATACAATGTGACATGAAGATGGATAATCAAGTTGCAAGGAGAACCACTTTTTCCATCAACACCAGGCACTGAAACCCCAAAATACTTTTTTTTTTTTTTAATGAAACCTAAAAAAACCCCACATTAAAGCAACTGGACCTTTCCAGACAAGTCCTCTGGATGATATGCCCATAGTGGGTCAGCATTCTCTTCAACATTTCTATATACCACTGTTTTCCTCTGTCACACCCCCGAATTTTACTTCATTTTTTCCATATTAATATAAGCATCAATGTAAAAGCTTTCACATCACTCTCGTAATCCCTTCCCACTCCATCTTAAATCAAGCACTCTTTGCACCTTGCTTAATGATCTTACAGTTACATCATGTGTTTAGGCATAAAATTTCAGCTGTTAATAATTAAAGGTAAGTCATCTAAACTGTAAAAGACTTAACATGGAATTTTAATGTAAAAATAAGTAACTACACCACAGTTATCAAAAGAACTTACAGTACCGAAATGTAACAAGTTGGGCACACTGTTTCATACTGGTTTTACTCTCTACGGTAGCTGAAATATGCAAATTATACAGCAATATCAGCGCAGATTTTTATAAATATCAAAAATTAATTTTCAAAGACTAGTTAAAAGAGAAATTCCAGTCACATTGTCATAGTAAACAAAAGGCACTTCATTTAAGTGTATGAGAATATTAGATTGCTAATGATTAAAAAAAAAAAGTAAGAATCATGTTATTTATGTACTACCTCTAGAATCTCATTGAGCAGAACCAGAAGATTCTCTGTGGAAGAACTACTGAGTTCTAGTGAACTTAAAGCTTTTATGTAAATACGAACACCTGGTGCAGTTGGGTCCATCAAGATTTCGTTGCAAATTTTCATTGCTAAACTATCATGCACTGTTAAGTCCTGTAAAGGAAACAAACCACCTATCAAAAATTTTGTTGTGAATTATTTACAAAAGACAGCAATGACATTCTGATTTAAGCAGCTAATGTACTAATTTTATGTACTAAACATTTTCTTAAAATGCAGCATTTTGAGTACACGCACCAACTGATTTTTATACTTTTCCTAATATAGACAATCAGACATGGTGCAAGTTTTTAATTGTCAGAGGCGGGGGGGAAAAGGGTGGGGAAGAGAGGTCATATTTAATTATGAGAACAATCACTCATTTAATCCAGCTTCTGAGATCAGGAATCTCACCGAGGCCCAGACAGCTAGCAGTAAGTGAAGAGAGTCAGTTCTTCATCTCTAGACACAAATACTGCTTTCCTCCAGTTTAACACACTGTACCTGATATTCCTGAGACTTTTTAGACTGAGATTTCAGTCCACTTGGTCTGGTCAGGTCCACTAACAGTTCAGAAACATTACCAATATCTATTTCAGCCAAAGGTGAAGTTGCAGGAGCATTTAACAGTGTTTGCAGAGTTGGAAGATAAGCTTCTTCAAAGCATTCCTGATTAGACCTGTTTCAATTGAGTCAAAAATTAGTAACATAATGAGACAAAATTAAACCTTGATTCACCCCTAAATTTTCTCTTCTATGATCAAAGTTCACAGACCCATTATATCAGTCAAAGCAAAGTGGGAGCAGCCACCTTGGTAGACACAGCCAGCTTCTGCTTCATAGAACCAAGTTCTTTTAAGTTTTAGCACACAGTATTTCAAGTAAGTTTTAAGTAACACTTCCTGCCTTTGAATAGTTTGAAAGTTCATCCTTACTACTGAAAGCCTAACGGACTTTACAGACATACTTTCTCTTAAGGGACAGAAACATATTTCCCTAACTCTTGTATTTAGGTTAATCTGTCTTTTGCTCATTCCTCCTTCCTGCTATCATTTTTCTTTGGGGATACTTCTCATTGTGTAAGAAAGAACAAGGAAGCCTGGCCAAAAAAAAAAAAAAAACAAAAAACACAACCACAGTGGTTAACAAGGTTTTTGGAAGAAATGTGTTTTCTTTTCTCAGAAGAGTTAATAACTCCTGCCTAAGCAAGCCTAAGAATCATGTTGCACTTGGTTCTGCAGCAAGTTGTCCAAAAGTGTAGTTCCACAAGGCAGGTCAAAACAATTTAAAAACTAAGGTGTGAAAAAGTACAAGGTACTAGTTGGTAAAGTGAAGCCTTTTTTGTTTATGATACTTGTTAATCTCCTACTTGAACTCAAATAACTACATGAGAAAACTAAGAAAGTAAATAGTTTCAAAAAAGCAGATTGTTTGCTGCTGGATTATTGAGCCAAATCAGCTGACCAAAAGACCTTTTGAGCGCTAAAACTGGGGCAAGAAAGAATGGGAGCAAGAACTCTCCCCTTCAGCAGCTTAAGGTTTTAGATTGGCTTCAAGCATAACTGAAGTATCATTCACATTATTTCCTGCAAAATTAAATCAATACAAAGTGTAGTAGCATATGGGCACAAGGCAGAACTTTCTTCTCTTAGGCTGCCAGAGTTTACTCCTCTTTAGAAAACATTCCATGAACAAGAGCTGTTCACTGGTTACGGGATCCTGTCCCTGTTACTAGCGTGCCATGCCACTCTATTGACATGACAGAATATTTATAGAAGTAAGCATCAACAATTTTCCTCACACAGAGTTCAAATATTTAATTTTAAAAAGCCCCTTGATTATATTTGTGACCAGATGGAAAGATTAACAGAGCAACACCCAGAAAACAAATGGAGTTTTAAAATTCAGCATACCAAAATTAGGTACGAACCTCAGCCAAATCTCATTTGTTACCCAAGTTTTCCTTTTCTGAACGACAAGTTTGCAGACAGTTCTGAATTACACATGATAATTAATAATTTTGGTAACCAAAGACACTGCATGATTCATCTTAAAATGAACTATTTGTGATCCAGAAAGAGATGATGTTTTGAGACAGAAAATTACTGAGGTTTCCTCACTAAACAGAGATTCCAAATCAGGGAGTCAGACTAAGATTTAGAATTTTCTCCACTGATTTTTGCTTAAAGCATACACCATATTTTTCTTTTCAAGAAAAAGATCATCTACGAGGTGCCAGAAGGAGTTGCCTCATTTGCAAATGACTTGGAAATACACAGAATTACTCAGGTGAGCAATCATTAGCACTCATTAAAAAACCAAAATATTCACAGGGTCAGAAGATGACACTCACAGGTAAAAAAACTATCAATGTTAAAAGCTTAAATTCATTACTCAATATCAGAGATACTGGAACCATATGAAGTTAGTTTTCCTGTTACTTGTTTTCAAAATAATCTAAGTAGGGAAAAACCCATTCTAGAGAAGACTGGGTGATGGGGTTTTTTCCCCCTTGGCAACAGCAAACACACATTTGTTTGGGTTTTTTCCTCTCCACACCAATTGCCCTTTGAACTACTACTCTTAATGTGCCAATTTGTAGACCACAAAAAATTTAATTCCATTTTTTTTTATAAATAGGTAAGGTAATATAAAATATGCCTAAATTAAATCTTAAGCATAAAAAAGGCAGATAAAAATTCAGCTAATTCAGACTGGCTAAAACCACTAGGAACAACTGAGAAGTAAGTTAAACTTATTTTTTTAGTTTGAGCAAGTGAATGTTGATGAGAATTACTCTGTAAGCTCCTATCTCCTTATATAAGCTCTCTACCTTCTTTGTCCACTACCAAAATAAACAAGAGATTTTGAATCTCCTGTGAATTTAGATTGGACTATTCTTTGGTTAAAAAACAAAACCAAAACCCAAACCACAACCAACCAGCCTGCTGCTTTGATATCTGCTGGGCACCAATTATTTTCTTCTGAAGCCTTCCTGCAAGCTACTTTTTAGTGACACTTCAAAGTCTAGCTGTAGTGCTCAACAGCATGGTAAGTAAAGCACATCTTTTTAAATTAATCTTTTATTCAGTATCTCGAAGAACAGCTTCAATTATAGGCTTAAGAAAGAAAAAAAAGCGGAAGGTCACAGGGCTAAAATGGAATTAATGGAAATTCTTCAGAATAATCACAGGTTGAGATTACGTACATCTAAAAGTAATACGCATATGCATAGGAGGCTGAACTAGACCTTAAGGTCTAATTTGCATTTGTGCAATATCTACTTGTGCAAGATGGAAAAAGGTTCCTAAAGCTGCTACACGAACGTACACTTTCACATAATAATTTACAAAGGCCATACCTATTTGCATAAGCAAATAAAGGGAAGAAAACTCCCAGACAGTGTCTTAGCTGAGTATCCTCTTCGGTCACAGGATTATACCACAACAAAACAAGATGAGAAAGAAGCTTGGCGCTAATCAGCCTCCCAGAGAACATCAGTTTGGCTATGCCTTCTGCAGCTTCTGTCCTAAGTTCTGAAAACTAAAGAAATGATCATATGCACACCACATCAACCACAGTGTTTGTCACTATTACTTTATAATGATTGTCTATGTCCCATTTTCTCTACATTCACATATTTGCATGTGCATAGAATTCAAAGCTAGCTCAAGAGTAATGTTAATCCCTACCAGTGACACAGTTGTGGTCATTCTCTAGGACAACTATTTTAACACTAAACCATTCAATTATATATCATGTAACATTCACATGCAACCTTATGGGGTGGTAAACCTTCTGCAAAAATCATTTTAAACCAAAATTAAGGTAAATTTTATGGTATTTCTTACCTCACTGTCTAAGAAACTAGAAAGAAGCTGCAGGAGGCTGTGAACTGTAGCAGTCTCATCTTCCTCCTCTACTGTTTCACTTTCTTCCTCACGATTTTCAGTTCTAACACATGCATCTTCACTTTGAGAGTCATTGCCTCTTCTGGCTTTAAATGGCTCAATCCCAAAAAGCATTAGTTGATCAAAGATTGCCTTTAAAGCACTGAGCTTTACCTTTAAATTATCTATTTGTAAAACCTAGGTTTAATAAGGAAAATACATACGTCATCTTACAGTAGACCATCAATGTTAACATTAAGTGTAATAAGATTTTTTGCTTTAGTAAGATTGTTTAATTTGGGAAACTTTTTAATACTACTTGGGACAAATTTCAGACTTTAGGAAGGTGCGATACAAGTTCAAACCTGAATTTACAATACAGTCTGGGAAAGGATTTATCAAATCAGCTGTGCAATTTCCATTACATAAAATCAACTGGATTTCACTCACAGAGCGAGCAAGCATATGTGAGATGTAATTTCATTGTTCAACTTCTAAACAGACGTTGGATGAACAGAAAGTCTATTTGACTACAGCAGCTCCATAGTGCTAGGCACTACAGAAAAAAATACATAAGACAATCCATGCTCTGAAATACTGTACAGCTTAAATAAAATAAACAGTATGTAAGACAGCAGGTAGCAAGAGAGTAACAAAAGCCAAAAGTTGCATAGGTTATTATATGTATTATAGTTCAAATTAACATTCAATTAAAACCACAGGTAGTCGGTTAGCCTAGAGATCCTAGACATGTTTAGCCCAACACCCTGCTTACAGGGTGTACACAAAGAACATGGCGTTTAGTACCTACAGTAATTAATTACCTAAGTCAAAACTCTAAACTGCTAAAATAACTTAAATCCTCCCTAAACAAACTGCCTTTTAATGAGACACATTCAAAGGCAGGTTAAAAACATTAGCATTTACTAACTTTTTAGGAACCCAAATTTCTCCTGCTATGGTGACTGACAGCTCTATCATCTTGTCTGAGCTGAGCCTATCACCTCAAGCGCCCGTCGACAGTTCGAGTGTGTAGATGAACACATGCTTAATAAAGCACAGTGGCCACTAACACTGCTCAAAGTCAGGTCTGAAAAGTTACCAACAGTACTATCTTTGATATAGTTAGCTCAACATCAGAACAGTTACCACAAAACTGAGAGATGTGGGTATTTTGGCACCCAACACATTCCATAGTCATAGATGTTTGGCCATGCTATCATTTGTTGGTTTGAATATCACTTTATCCCCTAATTAACAACTCTTACTTAATCCATACAAAATTAGTAATTCAGAAATTAAATCGGACACTCAAGATCACAGGTAAGTATTTAACAGAAATGTAAAGTCACATTTTTAGTTTGGATTCCCAAGGAAGGCAGGCTTACAGAATCCTACAGTTTCTTTTTTCTACATTAATAACACGAATACACGACCAATTTCATCCAGATTCGGAAAAGAAAGTGAGACCTTATAGATAAATAATTCCCACAGACTTTCAAGACAACAGGTGATCGTACAAAGGAAAGCTGTGCTACTACCAAGATACAAGCTTGAAATTAGACATCAGAAAAATCTACATGAAACCACACTCTTCGGATCTAGATCTTTAGGAAATTAGGAATCACTGGTGCTCAAATAACATAATTATGTAGAATAGCTTGTTATAGATAGAAGAATAGTTTTATTTAGTCATGCAGACCATTATTCCATTTCCCATTGGATATTTTACCTGTAATAGCAACGCAAGCTGTTGTCGGGCAAATTCTTTGTTCTGAAGGGCACAGCAACCCAAACACAGAACTGCCATATTTCTCACAGCTGGATGGACATTAGTTATGCCAGGAAGTATCTGGAAACAATATTAGACTTTATAGTTGAAATACGTAAACTGAAAATAAAAACTGACTACTAAAATGTGCTTGCCCTAAAACTAAAAATAACTTAGTTTCAAACAGGGTGGGAAATTGGTAACTACTATATACTTTGTTTATCCAAGAATGAGGTTTGAAATCAGCAATAAAATAGTGGCAAAAATCACAAGTGTTTTGCTTTATGTTTGTTTTCAATAAATATTTGTTTTCAAACTAAGTTGATTTGACCTCTCATTGACAAATAAAAAAGTAAATAAAAAAACCAGACAAACACAACAACTTCTTTGTAAAACACATTAGCATTCTTGCAGAGAAACACTATCCAGTTCCAAGGTGCAAAATACAGATGCCACTTTCATGTACTTTGAATAGTTTTGAGAAAACAATGCTAAAAATCCACACAAAAGAAAAGCCAGACTAGATACACGGTGAAATAATCACAAACCAACCTGCCAGCACCTAAGGGCCAGCTAAGATATATCCATTTTTATTATAATATAAACCAGTATTTATTCCTACATACCAGAGATTCAATGATTTCATTAATGGTTGGAGCGATTCCTTTAGAAAGTGACATGATCTTCAGAAGCTCATAACACATCATCAAACACTTCAACAGTGTTTCAGGATCATTCTTCAAGTGGGTCAGGGAAAAGAGAAAAAGGTTATTAATACAAACAGTGGCTGTGGTAAGGAGAATGGGGACATTAATCATAATTTTCCCCTATCCAAATAAACATTTTCTGTCCACTACACATTTATTGTGCAAGGGTATTAATCAAAATCAGTCTATAAACTATGATAAAAAGAGATTCAGGTTTATGTTTTCAGTTAGTTAAGAGTAAAAGCAGTAAAAACAAGACCCTTTTAGAATTCTTTAGTTACTCAAAGACAAAAGATCAGTTTAACTGCAATTCATTTTTTGCTAGAGCACATCATCAGCTTCTACACATGAAGAATACTAATATTACAAATGTTCACTTTTAATTTTAAAAATTTAGATGATACAATGCCAAACTACACATTCCTTTAAAAGTAAGAATTAACATCAAAACATAACCAGCACTTTGGAATACAGGAAGGGAAAAGATACCTTCTCCACACGCATTTCTTTAATTTCAGGTTGCTCTGCTGCTTTTATAAGATCATTCTTTGCCTGTTCCAACTCAGTTATTTTATCTTTTAATACTGATGCTCTATTAAAATCCTGCAGAGTTACGCATTCTTGCAAAGCTTCTTTTGCTTCGAGAAGTTTCACTTTTATTTCAGCCAACTGAAATATGAAGTGAAAAAGAAAATTAATATAGTATCAAAACATTCGAGATACTAGTCAACAGTACTCTATTGACACTAGCCAATAATACAGTACTGTACACAAGTCTTATTAGACGGATATGCTTAAAAATATTTTTCTTGTTAACTAGAAGTTGCTTACCTTAAGCTCCTGCTTTCTTATTGTGGCAGCATCAACAAGCTGGTCGACTGTAACAATTGGCTCGCGAACTTCTGATATTATTTCTGCAATCTGTTGTTACAAACAGTATATCAGTGCCATTAATTTCAGTTGAGATGTCAGATACTAAGCATTTAACTTTTCCAAATTTAAAATACTATAGTCCTGAAAAAGTATTGGAACAACTGCGCAGTGTTCCTTAATAGCTAATCCATTGCAAATAAACCCTTAAATTGACAATATATAGTCTAACCATGAAAGTCTAGTATTTTCTACCGTTTAGCTAGGTAAACAAGAAAATAGAAGACTATATATCCATGAATAAGTTAAGCAGTTTCTATGCCAACAGTTCACAAGCACCATCTCCTCTAGGGCTGAACACACGCTTTAAAAAGAATTACCAGTCATGAGAGTAAGGCTTTTCATCTGTTACTACTGCAATCAAAATACAGCTAAGAACGCTACCATTTAAACCACCACATGTAGTACAGGAAGCCACATAAGTAATTTAATTTCGAGCCAAATACATGCATAGAACAAGAAGCAGAACCAGGATGGGAGTTTTTCAGTTGGTTAAGGGTTTTCTTTAAAGTCAGACTCATTACATTAATAAAAAAATGAGATGAAACATGAGGAAAACTAAAGACTGAATGAAACAAGATAGTGTTAATTTGATTTATCTTGTATCAGATCACCTCAGTTTTCCTCTCAAGCTGTACCCAAATCAACAGAATGTATTGAATCAGTGTAGTTCACTAGAATAATAGAAATGCACACATTTACTCTTACTATTGTACTATAATGCTATTACTATAGTTCTTCCACTGTAATCACGTAACAAACCTATATTCTAGCTTTACCCATTGGATTGGAGTTTTCCAAAAGTGGTGTCTGTCCTTAAGTCCAAGTTCATTTGAAATATTTGAGCAAAACCAAGGGTCCATTTTTCAGTAGTCATGTTTAAATACTTATGCTGCATATAACAAATGTACTACATAAAATACTTTTCCTATAAAGGCTTTTAGTACCCATCTCAGCTAAAAGGAAGGAAGAGAAATTATTTTCACTTTGAATGTTCTAATCAAAACTGTTTGAATTTAATATGACACAGGATTTTGAAACAGGCTGTCAAAGTGTAATACTTCCCTAATTGAAGGATTACATTTACAACTCCAGTGAAATATTCTGAAGATCTTTAGAAAACCACAGCAGCTATGCTAAGGGGAAAAAAAAAAAAAAAAAAAAGGACACAGAGGGGGCAGGGGAACAAATTCTTTTCCAAACTAAAAATATTTTAATTCCTGATTTTTTTGTTATAAAGCTTCATAAAGGCTGTCTGATATACAGGGAAGGCAGACCCTAGGAAACAATGAGCCTTTAGAATTACTTACAATTTGAATTCTTCTGTCATCATCTTTAATAACACTGAGTAATTTTTCTGCAAGCAAAGGTATAAGGGCTGTTGACGTTGCAGGCAGAATGAGAATCCTTTGTAAAGTAACTAACAGATGCTTTCTGCATTAAAGAGGGGGGGGGAAAAATCAGTCTGTTTGCTTATTCAAGAAGATGGAAGACAAAAGTTAATATTTTACCCACTTACAGTTAGTGTGTTATGAAGACTTTATAATACATAGGAGAAACTTCTCTATAGCGATATTAATTGCTGAATACATTTTCTTACTTAGCACTGTTTGTCTTTTCCTGATTTTCCCTGATTTCTCTTGATTAGAAAATGGTAATTTTTTAATCAAGTGTTATTACTGTCCAGTGAAAGGTCATACTAGCAGAAAACAGTCAATCAATACTGTAGAATGCTTTCATAGAAACTATCTGGTTAGAAACTAAAAAAAATAAAATTGTAAGTTAAACTGTCCTACCAGTCTAGTATTACATATAATGCATTCCACTGAGGGTTTGAAAGTATTGCTGGGTTTGTACTATAACAACTGCAATTTTTGAGAAAATGTCTTTGATGGTATAAACTTCCAAATTCATTTTCTCTTATGACTTCACACCAAAAGGCTGTTCAAATTATAGGAATCACCCTGTTAACACAGTCCAATTCAGCTTGCCATCTAAAACACCTGTAACATTTTAGGCCTGAGTAGACTGGGCTTAAAAACATAAGAGACACACAAGCTACTTACTACAAGTCATTTGCTAAGTAGTAATTCATTTATCTCCTTTAATTTTTTATATACTAAATTCCAAATGAATAGTCATGTAACTTCATAATATCAAGAATATGTTAATAAAACAACTGAATTTGTTCTCCCCAAACAATGTTGTATCTGCATTAAAACTCATTTTTCTATAAAAGTAAGCAGGATGTATTTAGCATGCTTTTGGGAACAATTCCATTAGAGAAACCATGCCTGTTTTTCCCACTAGCATTAGAACTGTATTTTGTTTGTTTGATGAGGTTATTTTTCCAAAGACTCTATGCCTGTCCACAGTCATGAGTGCCATAAGCTCAATAAAACAGGTTTTAGATTTAAGTTTACCTTCCTCCCTCTTCTGTAGTATCCATGCAGCCTAAGATAAGAATCAGTTGCTGGCATATAAATTCTTTTGTCATCAGGTTTTCAAAACAAGTAAAGTCTTCTCTTTGTTCTTCACTAAGAACTGGCATATTTTGAAGGTAACTGAATCCAAATAGAACAACTGTAATTACATTCAGAATTGTTGTTGGAAAACAAACACACACACACCCGTACACACACCAAAACCACCACACAAAATTCCACGAAACAGAAAACCCACCCACACACAAACCCTCCCAAAAGCCCGACACTTTCCTGTCCTGTACAAACAAGTGGTTACTTTGGTTACTAACCTTAAAAATTAACATTTGGGTTCTCCTTTGCACAGATTAATAGTTAGAGAATGTTATTTATGCCAAATAATGTACTGTTTAAAAATAATGCACTTCATTAAAAAAAAACCACCAACCTTGTTTGAATACACAAAGGAGTAGGAAACAGAAAATTACAAGTTAAGCTTGTACATGTGATTGCAGCTCTGTAGCCCTGCATAAAGGCAGCATCTTAGGAATAAATGTATAGATGTACTATTTTTCATATAGACAATTAGTATTTTTCTGCATATTTAGGTACTATGTATTTTTCTATGTGTTCAGAAATTATAAACTGACTACAAGTCAAAATACAAGAAAATCATTAAAGTGTGCAGTGAATTTTAAATTCTTTATCTGATCAAGGATGCCATCACAGAAAAACAACAATCTGTTGTCAGATACACTCAGCCGCATAGTTTGGAAAATCTAATCAGTTTGTTCCATTTCCTTCTTTTTCTATGGTCATTTTTTAATCGAAATTTTAGCCATCAATAAGAGCACACATGTTCAGAAAATCTGAAACGTTTCGTGTACAAAATTCAGTACTGAATATAATACATAAAATACAAATACTGATACGAGCTACGAAAGAGATGCTTATTTTTACCACAGCTTTACAGATACTTTTCAGCAACAACTCATTAAATTTAGCAAATTTAAAAAATTTTAAAAATTTCTTCAAAGTCAGGACAAAAACTTTGCATGTAGCTACTATTTAAGAACGTCTGAAATTACAAACAACGAAGGCAGCTGTTATGGATCATATAATAATAGCTACCTGCACCACATAGTAGTGAGATACCTAAATGAAGCTTACAATCCTGCATTTTTTAATTATCAACGACTTGGAGTTTCTTACTTCTCCTAACCAATACTCTCACAGTGCAAAAAAAGGCTTGGATTGTACAATCACAAATCTTACCTGAAACAGCTGGTCACCAATGACTAGTTTAACAGTTGATACTACAAATAAGTACCAGCAAACCTAATTAATCTTACTCAGCCTCTTCCTGAAGTGGAAGATGATCATAGGCATTTTGAGTAAGATCAGATGGAAAAAAAAAGGAAACCTTTTTTTCCAAAGAGCATTTTATGGAGTCTTAAATTAATTACGAGTTAATAAATTTACACCCACCAGACTGGATCCACATTTCAAAATCAAGGAAGCACAGATGCTTCATTTCTTAAGTTTATGAAACATGTTAGCACATTAAACATTGAAAAGTAGCAATGATTTCTTTAAGTACTATAGTACACTACACCCACTGAAGTGAGAAAAGAATACACATATTTGTAATTGGAAACATCTATCAAAATAATGCAATTTTCAGCAGATCTGATTTATAATCACTTCAGGAAGCTTCACTCTGTATTTCACAAGTACAATACCTCAGTTAAGATTTCTCAGCATTCTCTGTGCTCACAAACATAAATTCTAGTCTTAACATAACATTTGAACAAAGTATCCTGCTGAGACTTTAAAAAAAAAAAAATTACCTTTCTTCACTTCAGTAAAAAGATTGACCTAAGAAAATTTCTTTTCCCTGATTAAATGTTCTGCAAAAGGCTCATTTAGCAGCTCAGTCACTGCCTTCAGACATAAGTTTTTTGGGCAGCATGCCTGCCTGAGCAGGCGAAAGAGAATGAACTTTCCATTTCAAAAACACTTCTCCTGGGGACAGCAGCCAAATTTTTATTTTATTTTTTTTTTTTACAAATTACAACAAAGAAAAACGTATCAGTTTCTGCAAGCTCTAAAAAACTATTTCTGCAAAATCTTTGCAAACACACAGCAACCTACGTAGTAACAGATGGACAAAAGATAGCTGCATATTACAGAAAAATTATTCTATAACCTTAAATGGCAAAGAATTATATGCTATTAATCTAGCAGTCCATCTTGCTGATAATTCATGGTAAAGGACATTCCAAAATTTGTTTTCAAGTTATAAATTTGCTTTTTACAGTTTTTGTTTCAAAGAAGTAAATCTTGCAAAAAATCTTTTTTTTTAAAGTGTTTTTTAAAAACCCTTTAAAAAAAATATCACTGTTCAAGCATAACTTTGGCTTTGGAGGAAACCTGAATAGTTGAATAAAAGAAATATTCTCTGCTTTAAAAAAATAAAATAATCTATTGCAGTGGTAAGAGATTTATTTTTAAGTGTACCTTAATAAATAATCTGCATATATAGCTGTTTCTGGCAACAGCTGTTCCAGTAAACTTTCACCTTCTTCACCTTTTGATTTTACATATTCACAAAGACATCTCCAATGTAACACGTTCTCCGCTGTTAAGTCTCCTAGTGGAATCAGTTTCCTAAACAAAAAATTAAATAGAGAGATAAATAGAATAGGGTCAAAGACAAAGGCACAGAAATAGATTATTTCCTAAAATGAAAATAAAATCCTGTCAACGGTATTCCCCATGGAAATACTTAAAGACTGACGAAAATAAGCTCCTCTTTCTGAAGTGAGAACACTGAGCTCCCTGAATCTCTCACTATATTGCACTTTTCAGTACTTTATTTAAAGGCTGTTCATGTCAGTTTGCAGAAAGATTCTGCTCAGCCCTTCAAGGCCTCCTAAAGCAACCACTCAAGTACTGTATAAAACATTGTTATCACTGTACAAGTCTGGAAAACCAAACTCCATTAATCTGCAGAAATGCAACAACTGCAATCGCAGTATGTCAAATGGAAAAAGTAATAGAACTGTTTCTCAGCATCTCTGTAAGCTCATCCTCTGTTTACCAGTGGTAGGTTCCCCACTCCTTTCTATAATCATAGCCTCTTCCATGCTAAGCATGGCATATAATCTTTGTTTTCAGAAGCAGAACCTGAAGTTGTACATTTATTCTACCTCAGAAAAGACAGTATCACAATGGTACTTTTCACTCCCTCGAATCCCACTTTACTTGCAAAGTATTAATAACAATTCTTGTTTTTCTTTTAGGTCATACTCACACAAAAAAAAAAAACCAAAAAACCCCCAGCAACATGTAGATGAAAACTGATCATTTGATAGCTTCCCATTAATCTGACAAGTCTTTATTTAGAAATAAAATTTTAATGTCAGCTGTACAGACAGTACAGGAAATAAAACAAATCAGACTCTCAGATGTTACTCAGAAAAAATTGCTTAGTTGATTAATTTACTGCCTCCTCTTAAATTCTAAGAGTGTGATTTTGGAGTATTGAGGAAACAAGAAATCAAAGACATTTTTCATTTTTTCCTCTTGCTTATCTGACACAATCATTTTCAGCTGGCAAACACTGACCTTTTAAAGAAGAAAAGAAAATATCCAAAACACTTCAGTACACAAACACCAGGGAGACATCATAGCTTCACACCACAATATCAGTCTTATCACAAGTAAGTTACTCTGCTCCCCATTTAGATATCACCTTTAATTTAATATTCTTATTCAAAATATTCATCTTTTGAAATGAAAACTGATCAGCATACCTGCTGTCAAGGTTTTTACAGTTCTCAACTAAGTCATGAAGCGGAGATAATGAAAACATAGCATTTAGTACTGGGATGGCCACTTCTGGGCAGTTTTCCACATCCAGTCGATGAAGCAATTCTAAAACATCCCCTTCAGTCAATCGTAACCAGGCTTGAAGCAGCTTCTTCTTCATTACCTCTTTGACGGCATCTAATAATACAGGATTTAAATGGTTTAAAACATTAAAGATCAAAAAATACCAAGTTTTTTACATACTTTCACAAATCATTTTTCTATAGAAAGCTTTTTGGAAATAAATTATTGTGTAGTTGAACTTACCATTACTTTAAAAGAGAAAAAACCAACAGTTAAACAAGAATTACCTATGGAGCACTACTACAGTTGAGGCAAAGTATTTTTCCCCCAAAACAAAACACAACTGTATCCAAAACCTGTTACATATAAAGACAGAACCTCAACCCAGAAAATCTACAAACAGTGGAATCTTGTGGAACAAGGAAATATTCTGGGGAAGCATTGTTATGTATTTGTCTGTTTTGGACGTTTAGGAATCGGCCACTTTTGGAGGCAGAACACTACTGTAAAGACCTTTAGTCCGAACACAAGAATTCTGTGTGGCTGTTAATTCTATTATTCAACTGGATTACAAAATTTACATAAAGATACTTTTAAGTCCTTCCTGCCCATTGCCACAATGAACAAATAGTTTCTGGATCAGTAGAATGCTATTTAACCAAAGAAAACAGTATTTATGGGAACATCTAGAATACGTACATCATTAATACATACATACAGATTTAAGCACGAAAGTAGAAAGGTTAATAGTTTGGTGGAGTGAAAACATAGTAACTAGGGAGCGATACAAGAATGCTTTTAGGACCTACTAGAAAACAATATCCAGTATAATAGAAACAATGAAGTCCAGACAGCATTCATCTTTCCTTTTATAAGTAACTTATGATAATAAAGACAGCACTTAAATATAGGTAAGAGTTCCAAAAGAACTGCAAAAAGGCCTTGAAAAAGCTAAATTAAGGTCTTAAGAATGAGAAACATCTCTGAGAAGGTGAAAAGCATGAACTAGTACAATGTAGTAGAATGAAAGAGAATGAGAGTGAAGAACTGACAGAAGAATGCACCCTGAAAAGTAGAACTAAGCAGAATCTGGATTGTGTCTTCTAAGTCTTGTTTAATTATGAGCCTTGTTCTAAAGCAGATCTGAGAAAACATCCAAAATTTCAACCTAGCAACCTTGAACAAGCAGGTTTCTCTCTTTATTAAAGCAAATTTACTAAAGATACACATATATAGAAAATAGAATTTGCAGATCAAAATGAGGGAATACTAGTGGATGTATACATAAATGCAGCCAGTTTGGAACATATGCTTTTTGCTAGGCAAAAGGAGTCTATGATGCCAATCACATCAGTGAGGCTACATACCCTGGCAGACATTCTCCCTTGGATTCTAGGTGACAAGAAAAAGAGCAAGTGCTCAATAGTTAGGATGAAGAATCATCCTAAGGAAGAGGTAGACACCAGCAGAGAAAGTATCTGCTCTGGATCATAAAAGGCAGTTCTTTATGCTGAAGACCTCAACGTCACTGAAATACAAGCCATGTAGAAAGGCTGCACCTTCTCAGTAAGGGAACACAATAAAGCTTTTTCCTGACAAATGAAGGATCGCAGGAAAAAATAGTGAAGGTAGCTTCCCCCCTGTTTTGAAAGATTATTAAAACAGAAGTGCATTCACCCTAAGACAAAAGGGTTACCTGTCAAGACCAAGTATTATTGGGGGAGGGTAGGGATGGCAGCCAGCAGACAAGCAGCAGCTAGTTAGGTGAAACAGCAAACTAGTATACTGATAAGAGATAGCAGTTCAGTGCTGGACTTAAAAAAAAAAATAAAAAAATCTGATAAACGTCACTAGATTACTGTAGATCAGTTCAGGGTAGGTGGGGAAAAATACTAATTAAAATGTATTTAAAAAGTCCTTCTTCTGTATAAGTGTAGTTCTACAGAACCTAAGAAAGCACTCAGCTAATCCTCTCTTCCTTTGCTGTCAGGAACACACTAACATTATTTCCAACTAGCCAAAAAAGAAAGGTAGATCCAAAAAACCAACGTGCATATGTGATACACCTTTAAGAGTTCCAGCTACCAATGAACACAGTACTTCATGTTGTTCTCAACATGAATATCCACATAGGTCACATTCTCACAGCTCACAAGCAGCACATCACTGAGCAAGGAAAATTCTCAGAGTAAAATTCAACAGGGCTTAGTACAGGTTTTCCAGAGTATGTGGGTAACATAGTAGCACTTAATAAAACTGG
>VWZZ01006546.1:346029-383408 GCA_013399095.1 Psophia crepitans | reverse complement strand
CTTCCAGCAGTGCGCGGCTTGGGGTGACGGCGTCCGGCCTTGTTAGTGCCGGCCCGGCCGCCCGGGCAGCGCCTGTCGCCTCGCTCAGCGCCTCAGGGTGGTACCAAGGCGGATGCCATCCTGCGGGGTGCGGGCGGGCGTGGGCGGGAACCCGTTTGCGGACTGTGCCAGGAGAGGGGAGCTGGGTCCGGGAGCCGCACCGCCGCGGCCATCTGTGTCCCCTCGGGTCAAGAGAGAGGCTCTGCTGGCGGCTGAGGGGGCTGGTTCGGGGTGAACCAGCCCTGGTGTACCTGCAGGTGAAGGAAGCTTGTGTGCGTACGTGATACCTGTGTGCAGATGTGTGCATGAGGGGTACATACAGAGAGAGATGTGGACGTGGCCCTACTTTTCCACTGGTGCCTGGGACGTGCCTCTTTGAGGTGCAACACCTGCCTCAGATGAAGAAAATTAAGGGGCAGGCAAGCCGTGTGCCTTGTCGGGATAATGCCGTGGACTATCACGAGGGGTTTTACTCCTGCTGACCCTCTGTATTTTTGTGCTACCAGTTTTGCTTGCCTGGAGGAGTCATACTGGCCAGTCATACTGGCCACTATCTGGTTAAGCATTTATTGAATTGCTGGGCGGGTTACATTCTTTGACAGGTTTCATGGTTGTCCCTTCTTGCTGAACAGATTATAGCCTGCGCTTTAGGCTTATTCCAAGTTGCAGCAGTGCTGAGATGATGATGAGAAGACCAGGCTTAGCTGAATGGGACTGTGTTGGATGCCTTGTGATATCCTTCCTGGGATTTTCCATCTTCCACTGCTATGCATGCCAGCCAAGTGCAGGAGAAGTGTATGGTTAGGGTCATGGGTGATTTCCTAGATGCGCTAAGACCCTGTCTGTGTTAGGGTAAAAGCTATTGTTGGCCTAAGCTGTGTGTCCCAGGGCATCTGAGGGGTCAGTGAAGAGAACAGTTATGGCCAGCGAGCCGTTCTTCCTTCCTGTTTTCTTATAAAGGGCAGGTATCAGCTGGGATTTCAGCTGGCTTGAACTGTTGTACTGGTTGTATCTGGCTAAAGATAAAGAGTGGAGTTTCTAAAGTAATCATTGCCATTCCAAAAATAAATCTCAAGTGATTTTAACGGCATTAGTTTTAATGAGACTAAATTCTTCCACTCTGCATATAGGTTGTGCACCATGAGGAAGTTTCCTTCTGTTCTGGCTAGGACGCTCACTTCTGGGACCAGCAGCTCCTCAGTGCTTCCTGACATGTCTGAAGGTAAAAAACTCGGCTGTACTTTGGAAGATCTAGAAATGTTTCTAAGGAGTTTATTCTTTCAGGTGGTGACCCTTCATGTGTTATTATGGTTTGGATAATGGACATGCCCTTGACTGTTAGTTCATAGTGTCAGTGTTTAGGAAATGCAGAAGATCACTGCATGTGTTTGGAGATTAATGGCAACAAATAGGCATAGTCACTGAAGCTGCAGATTTAGGAGCTTGTCTGGTTCTTTAGTCTTGGAGGAGCCTGTGACTCTTTTCTGGAGGGACAACTGCTTCTCAGGTTGGCTCTACATAGGAAGTCAGCATAGTACAGATAGGTACTACTGTGACTGGAGAGAATGGCCAAGAAATGGAGGAACCGAGTGCAAATAATGTCTTACAGAACTTTTAATGTGTTGGTACTGTTAATTTCGTAAACTTGGAGAAATCTTTTAATCAGATCAGCAGCATTGCCTCGTGAAAATGCTCTTGTCAATAGAGCTTTGTGTTGAAAGGTTGTTTTGGCACTCTAATAGGAATAAACTGTAATGTTCCTGTTTTAGAAGCTTTTTAAAAAAGTTTTCTTGCATTCTAATCCCATGTACTGAGAGGAGGAAAAGAGCTGGAGCCAGCTACAAATAATTCCTTCATGGAATTCTGCTTGTTTCTGAGATCGTGGAAAACACTTTGTTCTCTACGTAGAAACCCCAGGTTATCCATTAATAGAGAAAAGGAAGGTTATTGGTTGTTAGACAACTTTTTTTCATTATTGTTAGTAAACAGAAATTTAGGAGGTTAAAGGAGAGAAGCAAGGATACAGCATATTGCGTAATTGCAAATATTACCCTGCTCTTTTATTTGGGTATTTTTTAATGATACCACCTAGAAGGCCAGTAGAAACAGTGACACCTTGCCTCTGGTTTGTTTCCAAAGAATACTGGTATTTTTTTTTACTATATTAACTGTAAATATTTTAGATTCTGTTCCAAAGTTGTAACGTTTAAATAACATTATGCAAACTTGTGCTGATAGGTAAACTGGTTTCCTTTAATTTGGTATACATACGTTCACAAAACACCAAACACTTATTCTTAGTAGTTTTTCACATGCTTCCTCCCAACTTTGGGTCCCAGTTGTGAATGCCCGCATTTCTTCCATGGCTCTCGCAAAGGCTACATCAAGCAGGACTTTGGGAGTTTTCTCTGAGATAACTGTCAACCTGCTTCCTGAAAAAGGCTCCAGATATTCTTTCTGAAGTTAGAATCATAGAATAGAATCATAGAATTATTAAGCTTGGAAAAGACCTCTGAGATCATCAAGTCCAACCATCAGCCCAACACCACCATGTCTACTAAACCATGTCCCAAAGTGCCACGTTTAAATGTTTTTTTGAACACCTCCAGGGATGCTGACTCAACCACTTCCCTGGGCAGCCTGTTCCAATGCCTGACCACTCTTTTGGTGAAGAAATTTTTCCTAATATCCAATCTAAACCTCCCCTGACGCAACTTGAGGCCAAATTAATGGTGTTTACACGGTAGCACCAAGTTTGAAAAACAGGTTGGAATTACTCTGCAAGTAGGTACTTCACAGAGCCAGCTGACAAAGGAACTGGAGAGCTGCCTTTGAAGGCAAGGATTAACTCAGTTGAAAACACTAAGATGCTGACTGTAAATCAGGCGAGGACAGGTTGTCTTTGCTTACTAAAATTAAGGAACGTGTGTAAATGGAACTCAAGCATGTAGAATAATCAGGTAACCCCTGAACAGATGTAATTTGCATTGTTTCTTTTAATTGTTAATCTAACCTGTGTTTTCCACTCCGCAGGACACTTACCCATTCATGTGAATAATGGTGTGTTGTGGTAATCTGTACATATTTTAATATTTGCTTAATACTAAACTTACTCAGCTACTGGTTTTCCTTACTTCAGCAGCCATGAAAAATGAAATGCTGTTATTCTTCTCGACTTGCTTAAAGCCTCTTTGCCTTCAGCGAATGGCTCTGATCTTACTTGTGGCAAAGTTGTTGTACTAGATCTCTGTCAGCACGCTGTTTCCGGTCGTGTGCTGGATAACACGTTTCTAGGAGGCTTGTGGGATACAAAATCTTTTACGTAGCACTTCCTGCGGTACGTCACTTCATTTCAGATATCTGAATCTGCGTCTTATACTGAAGCCCAGACCAAGCTCTGTACCAAAACTGGTGGTATAGCATATCTCAGTGATCTCCCTGAACCTGGATACAGCCTGGGCAGGCACCAGTACAGGGGGCCACGGATCTCACTGGCAGAGATGAATGCAGTGACCTAGTCCGGTGCACAGCACAATGCAGATAAACTCAGACCCTGCTGCTCTGGCATTAACGATCCGCTCACTCATCACAATCTAGGAGATATCGTGAAATACGCAACATGATAATGATGGATAAACCCCATTTGCTGTAATTGTTTTGCACATTCAAGACATTTGCCAAGTAAGAAAAGAGAAGGGGTTTATGGTGGTTTTTTATGCTTAATTACTTACTTAAACCCTGTTGTAATGTAACTAATATCTAGAAGAGCAATAAAATTTTCCCAGGGGAAAGAAAAGAGAAAAACTATCTACTTACGAGCCTGTAAAATGGACTAGGTTTAGCCTGACAACATGTTAGAAACACTTTTATGCTTTGTCATTTTTATTGTTAAAATAAAAAATTACATGGTCTCAGCCTGGCGAATGTTTACTTATATGCGTAAGGTTGAAATCAGAAGTATTAAATAGGACTAACAGTGTACATACACATTCGCAGGTTCGGACCTGAGATTTTTTTCAGACCTTTTTACTTCTTTAGCATTAAAAAGGAAGATGAACTTAGTTTAGACAAAGAGAAAGTGCTCTTTATTCCCCCTCCATCCCAGTACAGTCTGCACACTGTTGGAAAATTGAGGTTTTGTGTTCTAGAAGCTGTAACTGTTTCTGCTAACACTGTGTTGGTCTAATGCATGCTATGGCAGCTTCCCAGGTGGAGTATGAGTAACAGGAAAGTAGTACCTATTCTGTAAACAAGCCTGCTGCTTCTTAAGAAAAAAAAAAAGAATCAGACCTTCCCTCCTTCCAAAAAAAATGAATTCTAAGATTTTCAGTTTCTCTCACTGAAATTTTTTTTTCTTAGAATTAGTGGTGGAACTCTTCTAATTTCAAAACATGTTTTTAGCCTATTTCCCAAAGAAATGAGGCCAGAGCAATCTATTTTGTCTTTGTCTGCCTATCTTCTTGTCCCCCTCTTCTTCCAGAACCTTTTGTTGCTTGATGTCACCCAAACTGGACGAGCACAAATCTCGAAGAGAACCGCGTTTTCACAAGCTCTGTGCAAATTGGCTTCCAAATCAGAGGTTTGTTAGGGTGCCAGAGCCAGTGCTGGGGTCAGCCGCAGACTGTGGTGGTTGCTGGCAGCTGGCGAGTGACGGGGGTCTGTGTGCTGGCTGGCTGGCAGCCCCTTGCCTGCCTCTGGGCTGACAGCTCATCTGGGTGCTTGTCTGAACAGCAGGCAGAACGGAAGGAGGCTGGAAATGTAGGCATGGGAGCTGAGAGTGTTGCAGGGGAGGGAATAAGAAAGAGGAGGTTAGGGGTACTGCGGTGGTGGTGGTGTGGGGGGCTTGGGAAGCAGCAGAAACCGAAATTATTTGNNNNGAACCGAAGTAGGTGGGGGGGGGGGGCAGAGCCTAGCGGGTCTGGCTGAGAGAGAGGTATGTGATTTGAATACCTAGGAAATCAGGCTCTGCTCGCTCCAGGGTTCACAGGACAGCTTAAAAAGTGCCAAGCTTGATGATGTGTAATAACCTAAAAGTACAAAGGATCAGTTTGTGAGTCACCAGCAGCCCTCTTTCTGCTTCACTATGAAATTTTGAATTTTTTTGGTAGCCTTTCCGTGATGTGTCCTTAACTACTTTGTGCTAATATTTGAACCCGCTTGTACGAAAATATTCATAAATAAGCAAGGAACCCCTACGATACAATTCTCTACGTCTGTTCTGGGCTTGGGAATTGTTACTGCTTGTTTTCAGATGTTTCCAAATAGCATACATTCACCTGCCTGCCAGCGATGGAGTAGTTTGATAGGTTTGATGGGACCTTAGCGCTCTTAATAGCCTAATTCAAGGGAAAAGTAGAAAAACTGCTTCTGCAGATTATTCCTGAAATTTAGGAACAACTCGTGCAGAACTAGTATTAACTCTGATAGTGCAGGCAGCGCTGGAATCAATTTTATAGGCCTGTCTATAGTGTCATAACACTGTGTTCTTAACACTCTGTTCTTTGAGGCTGCTAAAAATTTAGGCCATCAAACCCTGCTGGCAACAGCCAGTCTGCTGACATTACCTGCCCTTCATGGGTGGGACTAATTAAAAAGTACTCTCCTCATTCCCTGTCTCCCAGATACACCGTTCCTTTGTATGTTCTTTTCTGACTTTCTGGTCTGTGTTATCTCCGGTTCGTTTGTGTTTAGGTTAAAATATTTTCACATCAAAATTCCTCAATCTGATCTTGATCCGCTGTCTCTTTCAGTTGTTAATTAGCATTGCAGGTGTTTGATTGCATTAACAAACACTCGAAATGCCTTCTTTGTTGGCTGCACGCAATAAGCTACGGAATCATGTTACTCAACCCATTATTGTGATATGCCTACTAACAGCATCAGTGAATTTGGCCAGACTTTTGTTTCTTGGCTGCTATTTGCATGAATTTGCTTAATTTTCCTGTTCTGGGATGAGGATTGTGCCTTTCAGCACCAGGCAACCTCACGTTCATCACTTGCAGAACTAAGCTTGATTTGCTTTGGTTTTTTGTTTTTTTTTTCAGTGCGGAGCAGATTGAGGGATATAGTGGGAGCATCTACCAACTGGAGGTACAGTGGACATTAAATATGTTTTACTTTATTTGTGAAACCCAGAGAGAACTCAGGGTTGTGTTAGTGGAAGTTAACAGTGCTAGCTTACTGGCTGGGGAAGAAAAAAAAAAAGATCCAGCTAAAAGGTAATGCAACAAGGTTTCTGAATTGTTACTTTGTGGATCAAAAACTTCTGAGATTTCTCTGGCAGAAGATCTTTAGCACCAAAGGAGTAAAATACTTAATCTTGATGCTTACAAGATTCTCCTATTAGTTTTGAATCTGATGGAAATTTAAGAGCTGTGGAGTCTGATGGAAATGTTATGGTGCTGTTACCTCTCGACTTATCTGTTGGTGGATTACCCACACAGTGGATTTGTCCTGCGCTGGGTTCAGAGGCAACTGAGCTGGTTCAGCATGAAGCGGGCTGTGTTACGAATGGCCTGGCAGCACCCATGTCGTTTTGGAAAATTGTCAGCCTGATGTTTGTGTCTCCTTAGTCAGGAGAATCTTGAGCATTTCTTTGCTCTGCTGTAACTTAATTGTAGATTAATTTACATACAATTTAAATCATTGATATATTTGCTTTATGCAGGTTACCTTCTTACTCCTTCATTACATTGAATAAGCCAGAATTGACTGTAATCCTCTACTGTTAACAATTCTGAATAAGTTAGTGTAGCAGTCTGGGGGAAATTGCATATTGCTGTTTGGTTGGTCACGTATTTATTGTATTGACTGCTGATTTTCCTATGGCTGTGTTTGCTGAGCTCTTGTTTCACACTTTGTGCACTGCTGGGGGTATGGAGAGTCTTGCCTGAGTGGAGTGTCTGATATGTCCCGGCCTTCTGGCTAGGTTTGTCTGAACAGGATTATAGGCATGCTAAATAAAATGCCTGAGTCTGGAAAGCTGATTTTTGCTTACTGATACTAGTACCTAAGCAGGAAGAGACTTGAAATTTTCGATAGGTCAGCTGAAAAGGGCTCTAGAGGTTGATTTTAAAAAAAACCCTTTTCTGCAGCCCAGAATGGCTGGGTGGGAATCATGCCATATGGAAATGTCATCCAAGGATCAAGATTTGAGAGGGCTCTAGTCCTAAAGTCTGATCTTCCATCCATTTCTTTTCCCACACTGCCCCCACCCTGGAAGGAGAGCAGACTGAAACCAGGATCACCGCAGCAGTGTTTTTCTTAGATAGGTACGTCTCTTGTGCTGTGTAAAATACAGCAGAAATGGCTGGCAGAGTACTGTATGCTTCAGCTGCCATGAAGAGGTAGAGGCAAGGAGCCCATAGCTGAGTGCTTGAGAAGGACGGGGTTGATATGGGGAGGTTTGGAGGACATGGATCATGTAGCCTTTGAGATCCCACTTTTAAAATGGAGTGACAGAGAGTTGATACACGTGGAGACTGAACAGCCAGTGCTGTAGTTGAGTTAGACCACAGAATGACTGAAGAGGACAAACCTAAGAGAACAGCTTGATAGGGCTGCCGAAATGGGAACTAGGGAAAGACTGATGCGCATACATGTGGATAGCTGGGAGAGGGGAGAGGTGCATGTTGGAGGAACACCTTTGGCTGTTAATTTTGCTAAAAGGAAACTCTGGTCCATGATTTCCGTTGTAAAGGCCAGTGGCATTCTGTATTAGAAAGAACTCTGTTGCTTATGTATTTATTCAGGTTTTGTACTTAAATTGTAGTTTAAACTATTAATGTGTTCATTGCTAATTATAATCTAGATACAGTTGTATCCATTTCAGAAATAAATAATGTCATTTCTTAGACTGTTTAGAACAGGCATTAGTTAATACTTAGATGAAGTATTGTTACTGCATGACTGGTATTGCAGTGTGTAACAGTATTTATCTGTTGAAAGATGTTATTGCCTTGAGCCTAATATGTCCAGATATTGAAGAGTACATTCTGATCCTGAAGCCAAGAAGAGTTGTGCTGCTGACCTCGCAGGAACCAGGATGGGACTGGTGAAAACAGAATATACATGAATTTTTGTTTAGTTTCTGTGTGTTTGTAGATAAATTTCTGATTTACTCTCTGATTAATTTCTCTTAAAACTTTCACTGAAAGACTTTGAAAACAAATCTTTTAAAAAGCATAAAAGTGCATCATCTTGGACATCGCATCTTTCCTTACTTATGTGGTATATTCTGTTTCTATGCAGTGGCGTAACTTCAAACATTAACAACCCTCTGGAGGAGGTTGTTATCTTTCTATTTTCTTTAAACTCTGTAGTAGTCACGTTGCTCACATGAGGTAAACCATATTTCATATTTCAAACAAACAAACAAAGAAAAAGCTAACTGAAATTTTCTGCCAGAATTTTACTCTCTTAGATCGTGGACTATTTATCTTTTCCCCAAAACTATTGAACAGAAGAGAGAGAATATAAATATGTTGAAGCGTGACTGTTTTGTACCTCTTCTCTCCCAAAAAAAAAAAGTCAAGTCAAAAAAGTCTTAAGTAGCTAATGCCCAGAATTCATCCAAAGTGAAAACTTAGATTTTCTTTTTGGTGAAAAGGTTCTTTCTGTTGATTTTTCTTTTTTTTTTAATAATTGGTTTTGTTAAATGCAGCAGCACTCAGATCTCAGCAATGCAGCATGCGGTACTGGATGAATGGCACATACACACAAGTTTAAAATTAAATTTGGTTACTCAGTGTTTTATGCCTTGTCTTGCTCTATGAAATGAACTCATAGTTTTGCGTACTCTTTGGCTTTATAGTGGAGCTGTTGCATGTGTAACCGTTAGGTTTTTAATGCTGTGTTATTGATTCTAGGGATGTTATGAAATACTTGCTTTGTTAGTCAGGTTGTACTTTTAAGGGGAGGGAACTTTGGAGAGACAGATAAGAGTGAATGTTAGGTAAGGTTGTTCTGTCTTGGAGATACTTCTGCAAGGAACCAGTGTGGTAGATCAGAAGAAAAAAAAAAAAGTGACAATAAGTTGGCCCTTACTCCCTTGTAAGAGTTGCAACCCCTCTGACTCGGTCGTGAAGGGGTAGTGCTCCCTTTTCTATATTGTTTCTTCCAGTAACTTTCCTGTATGGTCATAAGACAACTGGGTAGCAAGAGAGAGGGAAATAGATTAATCTTCCCTTTCTTTTAGTTTGCTGATCTAGTTATGCTGTATGAACTGATGCTGTAAAGGGAGAAGTCACCCGTGGATGATAGCAAGTCTTAGCAGATTAGTTCTCTCTGTTGTCATGACTAAGCAGCACTATACATCTGCTTTACTTCTTGAGAGAGATCGTAGGTTGACAGTCTGTTAAAATTGGCGCTGTAGGAAGAATTGTGATACATGACAGGAATATGCACAAAACATCATATGTTAACTTATGTCTGATTTATTCTTTTCAAAGGGAACCATTTTGTTAGCGTTCAGAATTAGATAAAAATTGGTCATCTCTTTAGTGTGAAGTATCTGCTTGCCACATGTACACAAAACTATTTAAACCTCTTCTGCCGTGGTCTTGCTTAGCATATCTGATTATGTGTGTTTCACTTTCTCTTCAAGGCACGCTTACTGTGTCTTGCTATTTTTACTACTTTTTTTTTCTTAATTTTGATAATCTTCAGTGTGACATCTTTTGGTTAGAGTTGCAGTTCTGTTGTCATGCTCCAGATGGACGTTTTTTCTTTCTTACCAGGGATCATGTACAAGCAATGCAAGAAAGAAAAGCTCTTCATACTTTACTGGCAAAACGGCAGGAAGATCTTCCTCCTAGGAGAATGAAAGATAGCTACTTGGAAGTTATTCTGCCTCTAGGAAGTCAACCTGAAATAAGAGAAAAGTATCTGAATGTACACAACAGTGTAAGGTAACAAGGCAACTGTTACACGTACAGGAAAATGTTAACTTTCGTTTACTGTGGATGTGTATGTAGGTAGTTAATTGTCAACCTTCCCCGTATCTTACAGGTTTGGAAGGATACTTGAAGATCTTGACAGTTTAGGAGGTAGGTGTCTGTGCTCTTGTAAAGAATGCACAAGTAATGCAGACAGAGTGAGTTTGTGTACTGTTGAGTGCTGTTTGGTATGATGTAGTATGACCTCAGAGAGGGAATCTCATCAGTGCACTATTTTGAAGGGGAAGGAAAAAAAAGAAGAGGTACTGATGCTGAAAGAGAAAGGAGGGTGATAAAGAACAGACAGAAGCAAAATTGCTCAGCCTCAGCCAGTTTTGTAAAGGACCAGCTATGAGAATAATTTACTGAGAAATGATCCTAGGTTATGAATCTGCACTGAGTGTTAAAACAGAGAAAAATTGCAGGGCGTACTATTTCAAATTTAAACATACCATTTTTCTCTTAAAAACACCCCACAAAGCAGCACACAAAACCCAACAGATAGTGAGGGGCAAATATTCTCGCTTTGGGGAGAAGAGAGTATAAGCTGGAAAGAAGAGAATGAATCCACTGAGAACAAATGGAAAAACACTCGGTATAGATTCTTGGGTTCTGTCTCTGAATTGATGTTAAGGCTAGAAACAACTCAGTTGTTTCATGAGTTAGCTTCCTTAATTTTTTTCTCCTTTTCATTTCATGAAATGGACCACTTCATGGTCTTTTAAATCTTTAAGATCTTTGACTTCTGTTTTGCAGCTAAAATAAGTGCTAGATTGTTAATATAACGTGGAGATGCTTGTCTCTTAAAATGTCACCAGGTGACTTCCTTCTTCATCAGAGTTCTGTAGCTGTTTGGGAGCATTTTGTTGGAGATTTTTTACAAAGAATAATTAAGGGGAAGTTCTGAATGGAACATTTTTTTTTCTGCAGAAAAGAAAGACCTTCTGTGGGTCCAGATGAGCAAAATTGAGGAAGGCAGAGAAACAAGTGAATGCATGCCACATATCTGTCAATGATAGACAAAATAGCAAGATGATTTATATTTCTTTCTGGGATGTGGAAAATACTGGCTTCAGTACCTGTCCTGAATTAGAAAAGAAGACTTGAAACTATTGGCTACTGTCCGTTGGTAGATGAGATGTTGCCCAGAGGAGCTGTGGAGGTCCCATCCCTGGCAGTGTTCAAGGCCAGGCTGGATGGGGCTTTGGGCGACGTGGTCTAGTGCAGGGTGTCCCTGCCCATGGCAGGGGGGTTGGAACTAGATGATCCTTGTGGTCCCTTCCAACCCAAACCATTCTGTGATTCTGTGAGATGAGCCTGTTTTTCATTCTGTGCCTTGCTTCTTTTCCCTGGAAATCTGTGAAGATTGTGGGTTTTTCCTTTTGTAGCATAGAATGTTTTTGCCTTGTTTGTTGTCATACTGGGCTTCAGTCAGTTCCACTGGGGATGTATTATTTTGGGTTAATCAAGATTCTGTCCCAATTACACAATATTCAGGATGGTGGTCAGCAGTTTTCACAGGAAAATGTACCATTTCATCCTCCCCTCAGTATATTCTGTCATCTCAGCAAATGTACTACATAAAGGTCTGATCGACTTCCAGTTTTTTGGTAAAGGATTCTGATAAATCCCATTCAGACTCTTACTAATCATACTGATGGCATGAGTTGATAGGCATAACGATTTTTAGAATTGTGACTTTAGTAATTTTAGGGGAAAAAAATTCTTACATTACCTGGAAGAACAGAGATCTTCCTTCTCTCTTACCTCATTAAGTACAAACTTTTGATTATGGAAATCTGTGTTGAGTGAAAATCATCTGACTGCTAGAAAAACAATTTTTGCAGTCTTGTATCACTCTAAGGAGTCTGTTTACTTGCTGGTGCTCTTGTGAGCAGAGCTAATTAATTTAAATAGTGGTTTGGCCAGTAGTAATTACCGTGTGATAAATATATCTGACTATGCTTTTATGCCTGTAAGGCACAGTTTATCTAATCTGCACCTCTTTAAAGGAATGAGTGTTTGAAAATAAGTCCCCAGATAACACGTATACTTGGACAACGTGCATGAAATCAAAATAGGAGGTAGGAAGGATCAGAGACGGTGGGCTGCAGGGGTAAAGGGAACAGACTGAGTGCGATTGGAAGTAGAGGAGCAATGGGTGGATTTAAAGTGCTCAGCTAAATTTTTCTATCTTGTAAGTAAATATGCATATAGCTGAGACAGCTACTGAATCACTGTTTTCTTTATAACAATGCTGTGAGTTACATACATGAAAATGTGAAAGTTGTGTGTGCTCCTACAGTACAGTACTTTAGTTTTGCAGGTATTTCTCATGCTTCACAAAGATGGCTTTGATCTGCTCCACTGAAGTTTTTGTTGAAGCATAAGAGAACCGAGAGCTGACTCCCATTTTTGGTCTCTCCACAGTTCTTATTTGCTACACTCACACCAAGCAGGAAATGCAGCCAAGGTCTCCCTTATCAATAGTTACAGCTCTGGTGGATAAAATCAGTAAGTGGCCATTTGATCAGTAGAAATGGCTCCATCTGTTTGTCTTACTCTTTCAGCAGCTACTGCCTTCCCATGGTTATCATTTCTGTATACCTTCTTCCCTCTCTTGTTTAGTTTGCTTCATCTTGTTTTGAGTTTGAACTTTTGATTACTGTGGCTTTTGTTAAGGGAGAGGGTTGCAGATGCTTTTCAGCATTTCTTATTGCCCTTCCTTTCACAATGGGACTTTGATGCTTTCTGCAATTCTGTGTTTGATTTTATTTTGGCAGGTGAGGTTTCAGCTTCAGTATTGACCAGTGGCTGTTCTGTGGCTTGTGCCACATCTGCTGAACACCTCTGTGGGTCTGCCATCTGTCTGCCACTTGTATGCTGACTTCTTTCTCTTGTTTTAGCTTTAGAAGTCTGATAAGACAGAAACTGCAGACTGGCAGCATGGTCCCTTGCAACAGCTGTCTTTTCTGGGTTGTTTTTGTGTGTTTTGCCACTTCCAGAACTAAAAAAGGTCAGAGAGTCCAGTCTTTCTCATATTAGAGGTCTCCACTGACCTCTAATGTTTGTCTTGTAGATTTGTGCAAGAAGATTATATATCCGGACTGTGACATCAAATTCACAGGAAATGTTTCTTGGGTTGGAAGAACCTCAATGGAAGTGAAGATGCACATGCTGCAGGTTAGTTCCTGTGACTTCTCTCCATCCTACGACAATCATGAGGTGCTTCAGGGTGAGTTCTGGATTATGACATTAGCAATCTAAATTATATTTTCTAGAATAACTGTTTTTGAAGGGCTTGAAACAAGCCTAGTGGTTCAAGACCAAGATGACTTCCAGTCATCTAGGTGCAGCAAGACACTCTGTTACTAATCTTTCTGTCAAGACACGCGTTTTTCTTAATCAGCATTTTGTAATTACAACTGCAACACAGTTCTCCTACAGTAAAAATAGGTGGCTCTGCCTTTTCTTAAAGAAGTTTCTCCCTGCTTTTGAAAAACTTTATTTTCCTTATATTTTATAGATCTGTAAATTTTAATGTTGGTATTCAGATTCCGTATTAAATCTTATCTCTTGTGTTCATCTTATCTACTGTGTAGCACAATTATTGTAGTAAGTATTAAATTCTAAATAATAGAAAATAAATTAAATGCAGGGTGTTATCAGGCTACACTGTGCAGGAGCAGAAAGAATATTAACAATTCGATTAAAAAATCCTTAATGTTTCTATTGAATATTCACTGTCAGTTGAATAGCTAACTGAAACTTTAATTCAGTAATTTAATTATTTAGAGTAACAAAGTTATGCTATAAACACCAAAGTGGTATTAGTGGCTGTAACTCAGATAGAACTGTAAATATTTTTTGATTCAGTTTGTCTCGTTAAGTAAAGTCTGTGCTGTGGAAGATAATGCTACACCTTTGTGTAACCTCTGAACTCCTCCCAGTGCTGGCATTATCAGTAATTTGTTTTTTGCAAGAAATTGTTTTGGCATTTCTCAGAATAAAGGGCAAATGGGTCCTTTTAGAATGTCTGTGTGGATTTCCTCCCGCCCTCCCCCCAGCTCCAACTAGTCGTTAACGAGCGTTCCCTGCTTACTGTTTACATTGCAGAATTCCTGACACTAGTTTTAATTTGTGTCACCAATTCCAGAGGTCTTGGAAGGGATGACAGAATGTGAAAGTAAACAACATAACAGTGGGATCACATAGTTGATGTCAACTGAATAGCTTGCTAAGCACATTTACGGTATTAGAGTTTAAAAATGTGATTGTTTCCTGTCTCTCTCAGCTACATGATGGTGATTACAGCCCTGTGTTAGACGCAACCTTTGTCATGGTGGCCCGGGATCCAGAAAATAAACGGTAACTTGCAGGACAGGAAAGTAGTCTTCAGACTCCTGCTATGGTACAAATACCAAATGTGGCAGCTTGCTACGTATGTGTAGAAACCGTTTAGTGTAGGTGATAAATAAATCACTAATCAATGTTTTCTGCTGGTAAGCGTTGCTTTCCTGGGGTGAGCTTCAGAGAACTGATTTCAGCAGTCGGATGGTACTGGGGATTGTTGTTAGTCTTGGGATCTGAGCCTTTTCTGTAATGGGTTTTCCGTAGGTTTGAATGACTGGCCTGGTGAACATAGAAATGAATTGAGTTGGCTGGAAACCCACCTGCATTCTGTGGTAGTTCTTAGAACTAATTGCTTTCTTGCCCTAGAAAAATGGAAAGGTTGAGTCTCAATGGTTAAGTAGCCTTTGAGTGAATAGCACCAGCAGTTCCCTAATAGACACATGGTAGGTGTCATCAGAATAACTCAGCCTAAAGGTTAAGTAACTACTATGGAATTGATGGTTATTGTCACAGAACGAAAACAAAATGAACTTTCTTATTTTTCTGATTTCCCTCTGTCTGTAATTCCTTAGTCATTAAACTAACAGACTGCTTAGTTTTAGCTTTGGGTTACGTGATTCCAGCACTAGAAAAAAATGGTTGTATTTCATTCCTCTTTCTTGTATGGTCTGCAATAGTAATAAAGAATTTTCTGTTTCTAACTAGTTTAAATAATTGTGTGTGTTTAGTGAAGAGAGAAATGTTCAATGAAGAGGTTTTTCTTGACATAATTATTTAATTCTGATAATATTTCAAGTAGTTATTAGGTTGATTTCCTTCAGATTTATGAGATACTTTTAGAACCCATTAACATACTATACATTTAAAAATATATATGTGTGTATATATATACTTATATTTATGGTTCTCATTTAAGGACTTATTTTGCAAAAGCATTACATCAAATCTGATGTAATTATATACTAGCAGATGGACAAAGGAGAAGCCTACTTGAACTTGTGTAGATAGATAAAACCTTCAGTGGCTGTTCTTCAAGCCAGCTGTGTTCTGTAAGCATTATGTCCATAGAGGCAGGGTATTTATTGTGTGTGAGGTAAAAACGTTTCAGGGAGGTACAGGGTATGTTAGGTTGGTTATAGTGCCACAGAAACAGGGTCAAGTGGTATTTGGACTACAGCAAACTTGCCTCAGCAGCTTGGGGCTTGGACAGGAGAGCTGATGTAGATGTGTCCTGAGCAGAGACGGTGGAGAATGAGCTCTGCCATGGAGAAGGAGCTGGTGTGTCTCCAAAATCCAGAGCTTTAGCAAACCGGGAAAGAGCAGTTTGTTCCAAGCGAAAAGGTCCTGTCTGCATGTCTCTTGTCACCAGCCCAAGTAAAGGCAGAGGTAGAGGTGAACTGTTCAGCAAAAATAATAATTGGAAAAATGATAATTGGGCATTATGGGGAAGAATGGCTCTTGAAAATAAGCTTTTGCCTTGCCTCGTGAAAAGAAATAATTAAAATACAATTAAGTTAGAGTAAACTTATTTGTGCAGTAAAATAAACATACAAATTTGTACTCAAGGCGGCCTCATATCATCCTCTTTGATAAGTAGTACATGTGGTGAACAGCTTTTGGCTGTTGATAAGGCTGTCAGGGGAACGCGTAGATTATAAGAACGTGTGCTAGCTACCGCGCTGTGCTCTGTCCATTCCAGGAGGGATGATACCGTTCAAGTTTTGTGTATCTCTTTTAGACTATCCTAGATCATCACATCTTCATTTGCTGAGTTTCTAAGCAGTTTTCTGCTTCAGCAATCTTCATCATAATCTATGGGTACAGTTTTAGCTCTTTAAGCCACGGATCTGTGCTTCTTACTCTTTCTCAGTTATACCAGGTAGTGGTTGGATCACTTAACAGCCTCTTCAGGGTTGAAGCTAATACAATGCTCTCTTGGCGGCTGCCACATAACCTGAAGTGTATCTTTTCATCCTGTAATGTGTATGTAATCAAACATGGAAGACTGTTATAAAGTATTCACAGGACAAATTCTTATATTGTTTGTAACTGAAAAATTCCTGTCTGTAGGCCAGCATTTGTTAATCCACTCCTTCCTGAGACCCCCGAGGAAGAAGAAATCTTCAAGCAAGGGGAATGTATGTCACGCTTCCTGGTAGTATGCATATCTGCTTCAGGTTCAACTTAGCAGCTGGAAGGAAGTAGACTTCAGAAGTTCTGCTGCTTAGAAATGCTTCTAATTTGTTTAAAATCAGTTTTTTTGTTCTGTCTCCTGTCAGTAGCGTAAGCGAGTTTGAAAGCCTGCTGTCGCATTCTTGGAAACGCTTTGGCTAAACTGATGGACAGGGGCTCTCCTGAGGTGCCCTGTGCCCCCCTAGACTTCCCTGTTTCCAGGGTGCCTGCCCCACCTCAGGTCTGAGTGTGACACAGGCTTTCCTAAAGCTCTGGCTGATTAATTGCCCCCATGGTGGCTGCTGGGTGTCACAGCTCCTTTCCTGCCTGGGTGCCCATGTTCCTTTTGGAAAGAAACTCAGAAAAAGAAAGGGGGAGAGCAGGGGAAGGAGTGTGTAGCTCCATCTTCTTTGGTTTCAAGCTGGGGTTTTAAAGCAGAGAATTAGATGTTAAAGATGGAAAAAACTGAACGGAAGATCTTTTAAGGTAAAATTTCAATCATTGTGGCCTATGGTAATAAGTTCTGTCGTAAATTTGTGTTCTTGTACCATTGGTAAAACCTGAAGAAGATTGTTTGTTCTGGAGGGTTTCTTGTTCGTTATGTTTTTCCGTACTTTGAGAGGAGTAGTTAAGTTTTCTGTAGGGGGGTGGGTGGGTATCACAGGAGATATTTAGAAGGTCCTCATCACACTGGTGAGCTAACAGTGAACTTAGGCCTTATTTTTAATTCGATGCAGTCAATTCTAAAAGCCAAATTTTTATTTGAATCTGTGGGACTGTGAAGTTAGCTTTTGACTGGGGGGGGGGGGGAGGGAAAGAGAAAGCTGGTTCCGGGTTAAAATTTCCAGAGCCAAGCCAATTTTTTTTTTTCTTTGAACTCTAATATGATTTTTTTTTTAATGTTTAGTGAACAAGCTGAAGAGGATTGATTTCAGCACTGCCTCCTTACTGAAAATGGCTCCCACTGCAGAAGAAAGAAACATTATTCATGACATATTCCTTAATACATTGGACACAAGGCAAGAAGGGGAGGAGTGGAGGAGAACTGAAATCTTATGAGAAGGAAAAGTGAACGTGCCTTTTGAGTGGTTGCTCGTAAGAGGGTAGTCTGGAAGAAAAGCACACATTTTGTTTTCCCATTTCGTGAATTAAACTCTGGGGCGTTTTATTTGAAACACAAGTACAAAATTTAATATAAGATCTACGCCTCTTAAAAGAGTCTTCTGTCATTCAAGAGTGCCAGCTGTTGTGAAAGTGATAGTGTTAGCACAAAGAGCCTCTGAGCAAGCTGAATAATCTTGAGGAAAATGGTTAATGATGTTTAACCAAATAAGGGATTGGAATAGTTTTGCAGCCATGTGACTTGCACAATCTAAGAATTTTCTGCCGTGACATCTAGGAAAAAACCCAGAACCCCGTGAGGGTAGGAATTTGCCACATTTTGAGCAGGTAACCTTGCAATGTGGTAAATATAATGCCTGACAACATTATTTGAGGGAGGCTGTTGTTGGTGTCCTTCTCTTGTATTGAGATCCATGTGAAATTGTCCACTGCCGATAGTGATAGAACAATGCCTAATGACGTTAATGCAATGTTGTATTTGGGGATAATTTCTTTAATGTGCTAACATCATACAATTACTATTTTCAAAGCTGTTTACCAAAGTGAGACATGCTTTCCCTTAAAATTAGCAGACGTATTTTGTACCTGTTCTGTCTGGATTTGAAAACCTCAGTCCAGAGGAGGGCCACAAGGTTGATCAGAGGGCTGGAGCACCTCTCCTATGAGGACAGGCTGAGGGACCTGGGGTTGTTCAGAAGAGAAGACTCCAGGGAGACCTCATTGCAGCCTTCCAATACCTAAAGGGGACCTACAGGAAAGCTGGAGAGGGGCTGTTTACCAGGGAGTGTAGTGACAGGACAATGGGTAAGGGGTTTAAACTAAAAGAGGGGAGATTTAGATTAGATATTAGGAAGAAATTCTTCCCTGTGAGTGTGGTGAGGCACTGGAACAGGTTGCCCAGAGAAGCTGTGGCTGCCCTCTCCCTGGCAGAGATCAAGGCCAGGTTGGATGGGGCTTTGGGCAACCTGGTCTAGTGGAGGGTGTTCCTGCCCATGGCAGGGGCTTGGAACTAGGTGATCCTTGTGGTCCTTTCCAACCCAAACCATTCTATGATGCTAAACCGTCTGCATGCTTGAGGTTGAATTGCTCTGTTAGCTCATTGTGTGCTTTTAATTCATGTTATGTCTTAAAAAACAGAGTAAGGGCTTTCTCACAAAGTGTGTGCTTTGTGGTTTTCTTTCATGTACCTTTCTCGAGCTTGTTTGTTCACATAAGCTTCAACATTAGCAGAAGAAAGATCAGTAGTGTAGGCTTATTGCAGTAGCAAATCAAAGTGTCACTTTGGATAAGGCTTCAAGGTCAATTGGAACAGCTTTTAGAGGTAGCATTTCTGTTTTTTGGGGTTTTTTTGGTGTTGGTTTTGCATTTTTTCTTTTTTTTTGGTGTGTGTCTGCATTTGCTGTTTGTACCTTTTTGACTTGCTGAATTCTGCCGATGTGGGCTATAAAGTTTATTGTCTCTTCCAAAGGACAGTAAGTTTCCGGAGTCGTAAATTACCTCCCAATTCAGTGTGGATGGAAGATGCAAAGCTAAAAGGCCTACAGATTTGCCATCCTCAGGTATTTTGAAAAATGTGAATGAATTACAGAAACACTTAATTACGAATTGTCTTGTAAGACTAGTCAATCCATTATTTTCTTTCAGTTCTGCAGTCCTTGCAGTGTATTTAGAGCTTAGTTTCTTTTGCTGTTTTTCTATTATTTGTATGGATTGTCACTGCAAAATAGAAGATTTTTAATTACTTTGTTTTCTTACCAGACTATTCATTTTGTGCAAAATGTGTAAGGTGGACTTCTGGTTGCTGACCCAATTTTGAGTTTTTATCTTACGTTGTCAAATGAGTCAGATGAGCTCCTGTTACGTACAGTTGCCTCAGCCAGTTGGACTTTTGCATATATTTATTTCAGTAGTGCTTTTTAAACTGGGAGTTCTGGTAAATACTGTGAACTGAAGTGCAGACTTCAACGCAACTCTTTGAGAAGAATATGTGTAACGTAGCAGTTTGATGTTTGTTTCTCCATACAGGAACGGAATATCTTCAATAGGATCTTTGGGGGTTTTCTCATGAGGAAGGCATTTGAACTGGGATGGGCAACCGCTTGCAGCTATGGGTGAGTTGTAGACCCGCAGTATTTATACAGTCCGTAGCACTGTGCACTTAGACACAGGTCGGGAAGCCAAGCTAACCAACCTAGGGACAATCTGAGTAGAAGTTTTACTTAGAGCATCTGTTTGTATTTACCAAGAGATTTGCATCTTGCTCCTTGGAGCTTGGTTTTTAAGCATGACATGTCAAGATATGGGAAGGCTGAAAATAAGTCCTTCTGTTTTCTTTTATTGTACCAAGCTCTTGAGATTGACTTTCAAAGATACATTTTCTTTCTAACCATATAAAATAGACATTGTATCAAATAAATATTACATCTTCTCATTCCATACATGAGAGGAATGGTTTCTGAACTTCGAGTAACTGCTTGGGCTTAAACCGTGACTGAGGCCTCCCCCAGCAAAGATCTATGCATAAGTTCAATGCTGATGGAAAGCAAAGTGTTTTATGCCAGTCCTTGGAAAATGGAAAATTGTTTAGCCAAGCGTAAGTCCTAAGATACAATAATGATGCAGTAATGTATCCTAGAGAGTGTCTGTTTATGCATGTGAGGTTTCCTGCAGTTATTTTTGTCTTGGGTGACGACATAATTCTTCAGCACTTCCTATTGCCTGTGTTTAAGAGAGAAATCTATTTTCTAGTAACCCTTCATTAACATGCTGACAATGAAATATTTTAAATTTCTGCAAGCACCCTTGCTGTTCTTGAGAAGAAATTTCTCTCTTTCTTGCTCAGGGTTTCCAGACCTTTTATTGTATCCGTTGACGATATCATGTTTCAGAGGCCAGTTGAGGTTGGATCCTTATTACTGCTTTCTGGACAGGTAGGAGTTGATTTCTTTTTGAAAAGGAGAAAAACAGTAGTTACTGTTAGTCGCTGATAATGAACAGTGCGTTATGAGAGTGTGTGACTTCTCTTGTTACACGGTGCAGTGCAGTCTGTCACAGTTTCTCAGCACCAATGATAAATTACAAACTCTAACTTCTCTTAATTGTGTAGGTCTGTTATACGGAAAAAAACTACATCCAGGTCCGAGTACACAGTGAGGTTTATGATGCAGACACCAGGGAGCACCAGACAACCAATATCTTCCATTTTACATTTATGTCAGAAAACGAGGTCCCACGGATTGTCCCCAAAACGTACGGAGGTAAGTATCCACCTAATGCATCGTCGTCATAACTCTGTAGACAAGATGGCTTGCGTTCTGTTGGAACATTGGATGTGGTTCTTAGGGACGTGGTTTAGTGGGTAATAGGTGGTGGGGGGATGGTTGGACTAGATGATCCTTGAGGTCACTTCCAACCTTAATGATTCTATTCTATTCTATTCTACTTTACTGGGTGAACTGTTGGCATTTCAATAAGCTGACAGGATTTCATGGCAAACCATGTTTATTTTATGCCTTGATGACAGCGTGGATTGCTTATTAATCTTACCATTCTGTGTAGCTGCTGTACTACTGATAGGAAGTTACTAATGCGGTTCTCTCTTTATTCCACCCTATTTCAGAGTCCATGTTGTATTTAGATGGGAAGCGACACTTTGCTGCCATCATGAAAGAAATCTGACCCACCCTGAAAATGCTGCATGAGCGGTGTAGCAGTATGCCCTCTCGGAAAGAGCTGTCACTGGAGATGGCTAACAGACAGGTGCTTGCAACACTAAAAAAAAGCACCCCAAAACAAAAAATACCTTTTTAGTGCTATTTATGTATTTGCCTATATTTGGATTTTTTTATTCTTTATATGCAGGATTTGTTGAAATCTACTTTTACATGTCGATGCTAGGAAAAAAGGCTGAAAAAAATACAATCTTAAACTTAGATAGCTTCTCTTTGTCTGCTTTGAGAGATCTCATCAGACCTTTGCTGTCTTGTCACCATCTGCTTTCTTTCCTTTAGTAGCTCTCTTTTGTGTTTCCCCGATAAAGGATAGAAATTCTATCAGAAAAATGTGTGCAATAAGTAGATACACACAGATGAAGCTATTTGACCTTCTTCTGTAAGTTAGGCTTAGGGTTGTCGTTTTTTTCTGTTTTCTTTTTTTTAAAGAAGGACACGTGGATCTGGGCTGCAGCATAAGCTCAGAAGTTACTCTTGTGTGCACAATGTAAAGCAGATGTTTCCCATCGGCTGGGATTTTACAAGGTTGTTGCAGCTTCTGTTTTGGATGGTTTCGTGTTCCCTTGGGAGGAGACTGGTTTTTGCAATGAATTGAGGTGGCCAGGTTGTATCTTCTGGCATCCTGTTTGGGTAGAGCCAGTCCTTGCCAGCCTCTTCTAATTTTATTTTTTTTTTTAATATAACTGTAAGCGAGTTCCTTAATGAACTGTTTCTTCTGGCCTGTAGAGATCTGACTGGTGAGATTGAGTGGGACTGGGACATGGCGTTGCAGAGCAGAATGTTTTGGTTTGTTAGGGATTGAGAGCAGAAAAGGTAAAATGCTGCTCGAATGGTAATGGCTGTGTTTGGTGCTGGACTTAGGGGTCCAGAGAATCTGTGCTGAGCAGCTCCCAAGTCAACTCCTTAACAGTGGGTTTTATCCCACTGAGGGGTGGTTCGGCTAGAGGACAGCCTCCTGAGCTGGATTATTTGTCTGGTTCCTTGGTAGACTGTAATGAAATACGAGTATTGCACAGCTTTAAAGGTCGTCACCTTTGCCTGCGAAGGACAGAGTAATTCCCCACCACAGAGGGGACACCACGGTGGATGTAACTGTGGTGTATAAGTAACAGAAAGAAAGTGCTCCATAGTGAAGTGCTTCTGATGTGGTGGAGAAAGTTTTAATAATCTGTAATATCTGGCAGATAAAGTCCAGCATCCTGAAATTAGGAAGGTGATTAGTCACAAGCACATAATTGGACCTCTGATACCTTCAAATAAAGACTGATATCCTGTCTGATCAAGACACCCAAAGAGGAGTAGTTGGGCTCAATGGTAGGTTAAAAGGATGAAATACAATGTCTTATAATACGTGAGAGTAGACTCTGGCTTCCCTGCTAGGTTTAAAATCTTTTGAAATTAGGAAACAGCAAGTAGAAACAATGTGAATCAGCTCAGGTGCATGAAACAGGTTGATAAAATAAAGCAACGTGTTGAAATTTTATTTCTGACTAAGGAAGTTTGAGAAATGCACAATTAGGAGCAGCTTCCTTTGGTGCTAGGATGGCGTGAGGGTCGTGGCTTCTAACAGCTGATCGCCGTTCACGTGAGGAGAGCGAGCACTGTAGGAACCAGCATGTTCCCCATCAGCCTTCCCGTTCCAAGGCTTGTCTGCCTGTATTTCTAAGTTGGAGAGCTCTCCAGTGGAGGTGCAGGGGTGTTGCCTGAGCCAGATCAGGTCTATGTGTTGCAGCGATAGGAAGCTCCTTGTTGCTTACCTAGAGTTTCTCTCTTCAGCCGCGCTCCAGTGCTGACTCAGCTGTATGATGGTATAATCTTTTTCTTTAATGGTTATGACACTGTGGATATATGTATATTATACTTTCTGGTTTTCTCGTGTTTAAAGCTCTTTGGAAGGTCAATGTACTTGACTGGCCACAGAAATAAAGAACTGAAATTCTATCCCAGCTTCTTCCCCCTTTGCTGCATGGATCGCTGTTGGCTATTAACAGATAAGTAGGAAGGCAGGAAGTGGAGGGATCTATTTCAGACCTATGTACTACTCCTGACTACCTGCAGGTTTGGAAGTTAAGAGGGTACCAAGTTCTTCCTCTACTGCCTTTTCAGCTGTATTTAAATATGAATTTATCATCGTTTCAAATTCAGTCTTCAGGAGGGGATTGGAAAGGATAAAAGGAGGTAATAGAATTGAGAGCAGGGCGTGACATCAGAACCTCTGGGCACAGTGGAGAAGATGAATCCCGCAAATGAAGATGCTTAAAAGAATTAGTGTGTTTTCAGAGTTTGTGCTAAATTAATCACGTACCACAATCACAGTATTTGTAGAAATGTATGTACAGTCATACAGAATGTGTGTGTATATATACATATGTAAAAGATATATATATAGTAATAAACAGAAAGACATAGAATATGTGCTTATGTATTTTTTACTCCAAGAAGGAATCATAGAATGGGTTGGGTCAGAAGTGACCTCAAAGATCATCTAGTTCCAACCCCCCTGCCATGGGCAGGGACACCCTCCACTAGACCAGGCTGCCCAAAGCCCCATCCAACCTGGCCTTGAACACTGCCAGGGATGGGGCCTCCACAGCTTCTCTGGGCAACCTGTGCCAGTGCCTCAGAAAATGCACCAGAGCACTTGCCCTGACGGCAGGGGATCCTCGTCCCTGCAGGGCTCCTATCCACGAGGCTCCTTACTCTTATCTTCTGTTACGTAGCAGAAATGGGAAATTCCTGGAGGAGAGGAGTGTGGCTGTGGGTACTGGTGCTTGGGTCACTCGGGAAGGACAGCAGTATGTACGGTTTCTGGTCCCTGCTCGCACTGTTGCTTCTTTATCTGGTAACTTCAGCAGGAAATTCAGGTGCGGTCTCGCAGCAGGGACCAGTTCCCCGGGCCCTCTGTGTCTGCCAGGCTGGTGGGAGCCTGGAGGAGGGGGGTCACCTCCAGAATTAAATGCCACTAAAAGCAAGTTTATTAGTACAGGCACTGCAGGTAGGCTAGTGCTGGGGCTCTGAACCGCAGGAATCATAGAATCGTAGAATCACTAAGGTTGGAAAGGATCTCCGAGACCATCAAGTCCAACCGTCAACCTAACACCACCATGTCTGCTAGACCATGTCCTGGTACGTCACGTCTACACGTTTTTTGAATGTCTCCAGGGACGGCGATTCAACCACCTCTCTGGGCAGTCCATTCCAATGCCTCACTACTCTTTCCGTGAAGAAGTTTTTCCTAATATCCAACCTAAACCTCCCCTGACGCAACTTGAGGCAGGGCTGGCTGCCTGGGGAGGCAGAACTTTTTCTGAGAGCATCCCTGGGTGGTGGAGCAGCACCTGTGGGTGCTGTTCAGTGAGGCAGGCTTGCTGGAGTACTTGTCCTAAAGTGGAGGACGTCACAGAAGTTCCTACCCCAGCTAGATATGTCCTGCTTGGAGAGGTGGCTTTTACCTGCAGACCTCGCTGCTGTAAAAAGTTTCTCTTCAACAGCTGAGAGAGCAGTCGAGGCGTGACAGGCTTGCCCAAAACAGCAGTGGAAGTTGAAGGCTGTGGCTCGTTACTGGTAAGTACTCGCGTTGCCGGAGCTCTTTGCTTTTTCATTTGAAAAGATGCGTTCGCAATGGCAGCTCCCTGCACCCGCGTTTCAAGAGAGGCCGGTGAGTACATCCCAGGGTTCAGGAAGCAGAGTTGTGTCAGATTTAATTCTTCCACTGTTCCAAACATCAGGTGGAGAGTACTGGAAGAAGAGACCAGTGTGTCATTCGTTCAGTTGCTGATTTGTGAGACACCGCTGCGGGTGGCACTGCCCAGTCTGTCTGAATTCCCTTGAGACGGTCATGATGTGGGTCAGCATTTCCAAACGAGCGGCTGGAAATCGGGTTTGTAGGCTCAACTCTCCGCACCAATGTTTGAAAGGCTCGTATTTCAAGCGTTGCTAAGGATGTCCAGCCCAACGTGGACTTTGGTGGATCTTCCTTCTATCAGAAGATGATGTAACTTCTTTTTTTGTTGCCTAAAAATAATTAGGATTTTAATTTTTATCCTGCTTGTGTTTATCTGAAGATTTTGCTCCTACACATGCATATAGACTAGATATTAGGAAGAAATTCTTCCCTGTGCGTGTGGTGAGGCCCTGGCACAGGCTGCCCAGAGAAGCTGTGGAGGCCCCATCCCTGGCAGTGTTCAAGGCCAGGCTGGATGGGGCTTTGGGCAACCTGGTCTAGTGGGGGGTGTCCCTGCCCATGGCAGAGGGTTGGAACTAGATGGGCTGTGAGGTCCCTTCTGACCCAAACCGTTCTGTGATTCTGTGACAAAACATTTCCAGGTATGTTAACCAGACTGTGGGAACTCCTAATCCAAGCACTAGGTGAGAATTAGTGATGTGCCCGTGGCAGAGCAGTGGGTTTCTGTACTGCCTCAGCATTTTGTTATCACCAAGGAGTCAGAATCAACTTCAGCCGTTTCTTTGAAGCTACCTGTGTTTTATCTTTATCAGTTGCAGAACATACATGATACTGAAGTACTTGTGTTGCTTAGTTTCCCAGCAACTGTCTTTCAGCTCAGACATATTTCATATGTTCTTAACATAAGAGGCAGAATTTGAGACCAGAATTAGAAGGATGACTGCAGCAGTCTGTTAATTGATACGCAGAGGGGCAAAGGAAACCTTTAAACTTCTCTGCCTGCTGGATAATCCTACCTGAGGTACTGGTACTACTAGACTCTGAGCTTGAAATTAATTTTTTCTTGATGGTTTAGCTGCTTTCTGTCAGTCCTTCCTTGACTTCTCCCTGGAGCTGGGGAAGAATCACCCAAGGAAGCTCTGTTCTGCTGGGAGCTGCTCGTCAGGCTGTTGTGTGATGGAGGGTAGTACCAAAATCAGCTCATGCCGTTAAATGGTACATGGTATCCCAGGATGTGCTGAAACCAAGTTCTCAGTAGTAAACCAAGAGGAAAGCAGTTGCTTTAGTAGGTGGTGATGAGCCAGATCCTCAGCTTGCCACTTGTCTTGCTCATCTGCAAATCCCAATGATCCCAAGCCCACAGACTTCAGTGTTTCTCCCTCCCTGCCCCTTGCCAAGTTTCCAATATTATTCTTCTATTCAGGGACCTCATCTGTCCTCTGCTTTCCCCTTCTCCTGGAGGCAGTGTGTAACCGAGATTCTGCCTTTGCTTCCCCAAGAGCTCACTTCTCCCCCTCAAACACCAGCACTTTTGTGGGTTTTTTTCCCCCAGTCTTTTCCTTCCTAACTTTCCCTAACAGCATAACCAAGTCTCTGTAAAACCCCATTCTCTTTCCATAGAAATAATCTTTCGTTTCAAATACATAATGTGACATTTCAGCTCAGCTCTTTGCATAAGGACTATTTCCCTAAGACTTTCTATTCCTATTGAATCTGTTTAAAAAAAAATATAATTAATTCCTCATCCCATTCCTTACCACATGCATTTTGAAGGCCGGGGCCTTCAAATTTGGCACAGCTACACTGCTGTGGACGTAAACCTGCAGTGTTCAAAGCAGCGTGCCGATGGCCTCAGGTGTTTCTCAGTCCCTCAGTGTTCAGTGCTATTTTCTTTCCTCGGCTCCCGATGTCTGCTGCTGTTCGATGCTCTTGCTGCTGCGGTTTTGTTGCTGTCACTCATTACTCCACAAGGAGCCGTGGGCTGGATGGAGCACGTGGAACGCATGGGTAGTGACTCGGCTCTGGCTTTATAGCGTCCCATCAGCTGTCTCACAGCAACAGAGGATTTTTGCTGCTGGGGGGGCATTAGGTGTGAGGGAGAGCGACCTGGCTGCAGGCAGGCGGGCAAAGCCTCTGAGAGGGGCCCACGAGTGCTGGGTTTGTTCTGTGCCTTGGGCTGCTATGAATATCCACGTAGCAGCTGGGCCTGCGTGCGTTGCGCTGCACTTGCTGGGAGTTATCTGAACATTCTCCGCATTGATGTTTTTAGTGTTTCAGGGTCGGTGAAGGCTGTAAACAAAATCCTGAGCAAAACTCCAATGGCTGGTTTACAGCCTGGTAACGTGAGAACGACCTCTCTACATGCTGCCCTCCGGTCTTTGAGATCCCGTGGGCTGGAGCAGGACACGACCTGCTTTTGGCATTCAGCCTTGATCCTGCCGTGCCCCCGTTACCCTCTGGATGGGATCAGGAGCTCCTCCTTTCCCCAGGCCTGGCAAGGACAGGGAGGTTGGGGCTTTGGAGGGTTGTGCTTCTCTGCCCTAGGCACGTGCTGGGAGCTGTTTGCATCAGAGCTGAAGCAAAAGTCAAGCAGCTGCCTTTCTGTCTGCAGCAGTTGCTCGATACTCACAAAGTGCGAGCTGTGCGTGGGCAGTGTGCGCTGGCAGCCCAGAACACCAACCCTGTCCTGGGCTGCACCACAAATAGTGTGGCCAGCAGGCTGAGGGAGGGGATTCTGTCCCTCTACTCCGCTCTTGTGAGACCCCACCTGGAGTCCTGCGTCCAGCTCTGGGGTCCCCAGTACAGGAAAGACATGGAGCTGCTGGAACAAGTCCAGAGGAGGCCACAAAGCTGATCAGAGGGCTGGAGCACCTCTCCTACAAGGACAGGCTGAGGGAGTTGGGGTTGCTCAGCCTGGAGAAGGCTCTGGGGAGAATTGTGGCCTTCCAGTGCCTGAAGGGGCCTACACGAAAGCTGGCGAGGGGCTGTTTATCAGGGGGTGCAGTGACAGGACAAGGGGTAATGGGCTTAAATTAAAAGAGGGGGGATTTATATTAGATGTAAGGAAGAAATTCTTCCCTGTGAGGGTGGTGAGGCACTGGCATAGGTTGCCCAGAGCTGTGGAGGCCCCATCCCTGGCAGTGTTCAAGGCCAGGTTGGATGGGGCTTTGGGCAACCTGGTCTAGTGGAGGGTGTCCTTGCCCATGGCAGGGGGTTGGACCTGGATGATCTTTGAAGTCCCTTCCAACCCAAACCATTCTGTGATTCTGTAAGTCTAGAAAATTCTAACCAGGTAACTTTACAGTGAAAATGCAACTGCTGGTCTAGTTCTGCAGAACCGTACTGAAGTGTCTGTGTGTAGGGAAAAGAGAGGTATGGTCTGCTGTGGGAAGGGGAAGCAACTTCTCATGACTGTGGGATCCAACCAAGAGTAGTAAGGTAGCAGTGCTGGACTGGAGCAAGGAAGAAGCCTTCTCCAGCGCCTTTCCAAGGATGACCCTAGTGAAGAGCTGACACTGACTTCAGATGCTGTTTTCCCAGTTGCACAGACTCTAGAACACCATGTTAAAAATAGGGAGAGGTGGGAAGAAGCAAGAAAAGACGTTCTCAGGAAAGGGCTCTCCAGCGCACACAAGTATGGAGTATGTCTTACATGGAGATGTTCTTTTCCCTTGACAGAAGAAATTAATGTGAGCCACAAGAGTTTCTGATGATCACTGGACATGCCAACACTAATCTTGGGAAAGCCTGAAATTACTCCCTTAAAACCAGGAGCCATGGTTAAGGAGTGGGTCAGCACAGGACACTAATCACTGTGTGAACAGTGTAGCGCCAGGGAAAAAGTTCAGACAGTGTGAAATGGATGCTACAAATGCACAGAAAAAATGACTGGTTCAGCTCTTGAATCACATGAACTGGCGTAGCTGTGCTCTTTTCAGCGCAGTTGTACTCATTTATGTAGGTAGGCTATGTTCTTAGTAGTTTAAAAATGTTTTCCAGCTTTGGACAGACTGGAAATATAATTCAGCAACTTATTTCTGGCTTTTGGGTTAGCGGCTATTGCCTCTGGACTGCAGACTAACACACCGTAACCAAGGGACTCTTTTCTAGCTGTAACCGCTAGAATGTGACGAAGCAAACAAGATCTTTGGGGAAATTAAGTAATCTATCAATAGAAAAAGTCAGGAATGTAAGTCCAAGACTCTAAGAGAAGTAAATTTTGGGAAAACCAAGCATCTAAACAAGACTGACGGGGAAAACGTATTTTGCAAGAACATCCTCTGATAACTAATGAGGTACCTGTGCGTCACACAGGTTAGACTCCTGTTTAAGCAACAAGACCTTTAATGGTCTACTGCAGTTACGTATTAGTCAAACTCACGGAAGTAACAAAATTAATGAAATTTTATTGGCAAAAATCAAGTTGAATGTGACCTGTGTAATTCAACAGAAGCAAACCTCAGTTTAGTTTATCAAAATACTTCAGTTTTCCAGCTGGATCTGGAATTATCTGTGCAAGAAAGAAAATGAAAACGTTAGTCTAAAAACAAAAACACGAAAAGACAACAAACTAGAAACCAGAATAGCCCAGTATTTCATAATATGATGCGAACGCCAACCGACAAGCATTACCGAAGAGTAATTCGTCAGTTGACTTGATACTAGGTAACTGTTTACCTCTGAAGATGCCTACTGGCAGTAGCAAAAAGATTTAACTAATTGGGGGAAGAGAGAGTGCAGTCTACCAAAGGAAGAATTTTGATAGTTGGGAGCACATATACCTATGTTGCTCGCCCCAAAAGCAATACGTTTTAATAAATTAACATCTGTAATCAAGAGTCTTAGAATTTACTTACAGTTCTTCCCTTGGCCACCACACTCTCATGGCTTCCTCTGGTTTGATCTGATTAAATCAAACACATTTACAAGGCATGGCTACATCTTCGATCAAAAATCTTTTTGAACTACTTTGCTATTTAAATTATCTGCATCTTTTGCACAGAGGAGAAAGACAATGCCTATGTATTGGTTTAGATCTTTAAATTGGTAGTGTTGGAGCTGTTCATGTAACACTGTAAGACTGTTTTTTAGAAAATACGTTAATGTCGTATTATTTAGGTAATCCACGGTTATGGAGGGCAGAACTTTCGAGTGCCAAAATAGGTCTGTTAGGCGAGCCAGCCCTCTTTCATTTTACAGTCTTAATATCCAGCTTCCCCCACTAAGCCACCCTTCTGTTAGCTTGGCAGAGGTGAATCCGAGCCTTGAGTCGCCCTGGGAAGTTTTCACATCCAGCAAAGAAACATGGTTTAACATTCCACTGGTTTTACTATCAATTACAATGCTCGCTACTCTGCTTAGAGGCTGCTGGGACCTGCTTTTTGTTGAGACAGCTCTTAAACAATGACGCTGTCATCACCAGGTGGCTCAGACGCAAGCCACATGCTCAAATAAATGACAGTGACCTCCTCTGAACCAGGCGGCTCAGACCTCTAGTGAATGTGTCGTTATTCTGCTGAGGCTTGATGCAGCCCAGAGAACACAAGTTCGATGGGTGTTTAGCCGAACTCCTGCTCCTCCGGTAGTCGCATGGAGGCAAGCAGTAACAAATTGCACAGCAAAGCAGTGCTCTCTGCTGGAGTTCTGACAGCGGCACACTGGCTCTGTCAGACACTACAGCAGCTCAGGAACTTGTGTCTTTCTTTTTTGGGGTAGTGCCTAGGATCCACAGTAAGACTCGATGGAGCCAAGAATTTATGTGGACAAATAACTGAGAAAATAGGACAGACTCAAGAGTTTCCAACTGCCTCTCATCAGGTGTTAACAGGAAAAAAGTCCTTGATCACAAACTCATCGCTGCTCAAGAGAGTTTTGTTCATACACAGGGAATTTGAAACAACTGGAATATGTCTAGTGTGAGGGAAACAAGCTCCTAATGAAATCAGCAGTAATCCAAAAGCTGTAGCTATAATAATGCGAGTTTACTTATCTCATTGAAAATTGCAAAAATTTTGGATTTGGCTGTAGCGGAAATGATAACCGAGTGGTTTTTAGTAGCACATGCATTTAAATACAAACAGTCACTTACTGTGTCGCTGCCAGGTTTCCAACCAGCAGGGCAAACTGAAAGAAAGAAGGACAAAGTTAGTAAAAATACTTTCACACGCACTTACTTCTGTACACTTAATATTCTCGTTCTGAACTTGAAGTAAACCAGCACACAAATGTCACATGTAAATATCAGCAACCATTGAATACGCAGTTTTCTCTGTACATGTGATGGTGTCATAACATTTTATACCTGATACCACCTACCACTTCTGTTAACTGGAAACTGTGTGTCTCTGGATGGATGTCTGTGCCTTGGCTTAATTTTCGTGCCTTTCTAGACAAAGTACCAGCAAAGCAGTATCTGAGAACGAGCACCTACTCTAGTAGAAACAAAAGTTTCATGATAAAATTCAGGTGACCACACAGAGATCTACCTATCTTTCTTTAAAAGTAATGTTAGGGGAAATCTTTTAGCAGAGAGATCAGTTCAAAGATTTCACAAGAGACTGAGTGACTTCACTTGCAGCCTTGCTCCGGAGTAAAGGGGTTGCAGCATGCTGGCTAACACGCAGCGTGGCTGGGAGCCCTGTGACCATCCCTAGAGTCGCACATTCTGGGGTGAAGCTCTTATCTCATCAGAGCTCTCCCTCTGAGGCTTTAGCCCAACGAGTTGTACCACATTACACTGCTTTAAGGCACACTGTCAGACAAAACACCACAAATGCAATTAGGAATTGCAGAGAACGTCTTTTCCTGGTCTGTGCAGATTCCAGTGAGGCGCCTAGGGAGGCTGCCCTCATCGCTCCTGCAAAAGCTGGTGAGATTCCACATACAGATGGGAAAAAATATGGTGCTCTGGAAAGACACTTCTGTAAGACAGCTATGTAACTAAATGAGAGAGATTACATTTCCTTAGTCAAATGTGCGTAGCCTAAGTATCAGCATTTATCTTTTCAGATCTGTACAGCAAAGCGTAATAATGATTTGTACCTTCAGATAAAGGTACTTTCAAATGCCAGGTGAAACTGAGTTGAAATGGAAATTAAGCTGCCAAACATGTGTATATAATATTTAAGCAAATCTTTTAAAAAAATGAATGTGTTTATTTAAACACATCAGTTAAAGAAATGAGAGAAGTTCACCCTATGCTTGAATATGAATATGGATATTAATTCTTGAGACGAAGTAACAATGTGATGCCTGTGAAAGCTTCTTTGTCAGCAGGAGTTCTGACAACGGGAATGATCACACAGCACTTGTAAAGAGGTCACAAGTCACGATGGCCTTTCACAGTATCACTATGTACCTTGACATGAAGCACTCTCAATTACTTGTCACAGATCCTCAGTGAATGACACAGGACGAGGATGGCCCGCATCTCAATTGTTTTAGTATGCCAAAAAGTACTGAAATATTTGGCCTGATTCTTCACGGGCCTGTATTTTGTACAGATTTTGCTTGTGACAGAAGGTACATAATGCCTTAATTCAGACTAAGGAATGCTTTATGTTCTGCATTCTCATGGAGGTGAAGCGAAATGGGAATTACTACACTAGAAACAACCTGTGGAGGTACCAGGACCACAGAATCTTGTACCAGGGCAATCAAACCACTTAAATCGCTGTATGAGGCCAGTCTCTACTGCTACTGAGTACCTTTCTTCCCCAAAGTTACAAATACAGCTTCCAGTCTAAGTAAAACAATCTTCAAAAGGAAAGTATTGTAAAGAGCACCTTCGCCGTGTTTGTCCGTGTACTGGAATGCTTGTACTAAACGAAGCGTTTCATCCACCGATCTCCCAACAGGAAGGTCATTCATCGTGATCTGTCGAAGGATTCTCTTATCATCAATAATGAAAAGGCCTCTGTGAAAACATTTGTTTTGGTGCGTGTTAGGAAGCAGAACTAATTAGTGTTGTGTTTACACATCATTTTATGTCTGTTGATTGGGAAGAATTTGATGTTTGCAAACACCACACAATACCCACCCCCTTAGAATACTACTAACCTACTATTCCCTACCTGGGGTATCAGAAGATGTGAGCTGATGGCAAGTTAAAACCAAGAAAAAAGGGCAGTTCTTTGCAGAACGTAAACCTAAGCTTTGGCAGGCCCTGCCGGGGGGTGCTGCAGATACTATGGCCTTCCAGGGATCTCAAAGGAACTAACCAAGTTTATGGAATACGGACCTCTAAGGCGTTAGTTACCCTTCGTCTTGACTCCACTTGGACTTGGGAGGTTCCTGAGTAATGGCAGTTCTGGGTTATTCTGCATGTCTGCCCTGCCCTGGGTACCTGCTGATGACTGCTGTTAAACAGGATATTAACCTCCACCCCATTCTGACTCATTATGGCTGATTTTTTGTGTTCTTCAGTATCTGTTTTGTCTCTTGGCATGAATCCCCAAGGAAAAACTGCTCTCAAAGAAAAAATTCAAATGCTTCTTTAGATACAATGTAGCAAGTACAACTCTAGTAGAACAAAATGAATCATAACCAAGTGAAATACCTAAGTGTATGCCCTTGATCTTCCAGATATACACCATAATCTTTTGAAATTTGGTGCGTCAAATCTGAAAGAAGTGGAATCTTCATAGGTCCGAGTCCCCCTTGTTTTCGAGGAGTATTAATCCTTTGAAAGAAATGAGACAGAGATGTATTTCTCATAAAGATTTATATTCCCTACATGAAGTTAAAAGTCACAAACCAGAACGGTACAGACAGGAGGATTTAGCGCAAGTGACATTTTTCTTGCTCCACACACAAGGGAGACGAATCCTATTCATGGTTTGACCAAAATGTTCAGTAAACATTCTGCAGTTTTTGGCCACATCTATTAACAGCGACCTCTTTCTTATCAGTCACACTCACTTTATACCAATGTCCTCACGAACTGGGCCAGTGTAACACATTTGCAGATACTTGTATCCTTCTCTCTTTTTTCCTTTTGTATTCAAAATATATTTTTTGGACTGAGATGTGATATATTTCAAGCAGTACATATTAAACAAGTGTCAAAGATAAGGCTACTTTCACGCAGTAGGGTTAAAAATTTTTACTACTGAAAAATATTTTAAACATTGGTATCAATAGCATCACACTTTTGTACATTATTATATATCTACATAGGCTACAAGTCTGGGGATACAGTGTTTCGGCTAAGATGGACCCATGAATGATTTTTAGTAAAAGACAAGGCTAAGATACATACCATGCTAAGTGAGTGAACTTTGAGTCCACAGAACATGCTACTACTTCAGTATTTATTGCTTTGAATTCTTCAATTCTGTCACTGAAGGCGATTATCTCAGTTGGACATACAAATGTACTAGATAATTTAAAACAAGACAAAGTTAAAAATTTCATGACATCATTTACATACAACAGTAAATTGTCTGTTTAACCTCAAATGGTGGATTTATCATAAATTATTTCAGCTTTTACTTATTTTTTATCGCTTCTTCAAGTATTTAACCAAAATACTGCCTGACAAATCTTCCAGCCTCAGACTCTAGCTCAGTTACAAATGAAGTAGTTTAAAAACCTGCAGTTAGCTTACAATCTGGGCATTAGTGTTTTTACAGTTACTTTCTTTTAGACTTTATGACTATTAAGTGGCTGAATTTAAGCACAATATGTCAAGTTTTTTCAGAGGAACACACTATAATTTCTTGTTACTGTGCATGTCTGCAAATTATAACTGTTTTGACTTGAACTTTTTCCACTACAGAAGAAATAAAGTGATAAAGATCACGATTTCCAGGGCCTCAAAGCTAAGGGCCAAGAGCCACGTTATTTCCTTTATAAAGTTAAGGTAGTTACACATCTCTGCCCTCTTTTCTTTGTTCTGTGGAAAAGAATGGGATTGTCTGGTAGGAAGCTGAGGTGTTTTCACTCAACCAGTGAAGTTCTAAATAAGAGTGTAATGTTGGATGTTCCTAGGAGGTTATGGGGAGAACTTAAAGGGAAAACACCATCTCTTAACATGCTACATACACTCTGGAAAATGCAGATGGAATATCTTCTGTTGCAGCAGTGATTTACACCATCGTACAGAACGTAAAGGTTGCTACAGACTGAAAGTTTGGGGTTTTTTTGTGTGGAGAGACAAATCAGTGGACACGCCTATTAGGACAAAGTTTGGGTTACAATTTTACCAATGCATGATGAAAACACAAATACCAAGAATATATTTTCTTCTGTCATTCCTTTCTTCTCCCCCAAACACTTACTGAACAAAAAAATCCCCAAGATCTCAAAAAAACAGAGAAAAATTAATGCATTATGAGTCTAGTGTAGCTGTACTCAGTCTTGGTATGTCTACAGCAGTCTTACTTACAAGTCAAGAGGATAGAAGAAGAAGACAAGGTATTTTCCTTCATAATCTGTTAATTTCAGCTCTTTAAACTCTCCATTAATGACTGCTGTTCCTTCCCAGTAAGGTGCTGGCTTGGAGACTGAAATACAAAGAATGTTCAATTAGAAGTCAGAATACAAAGCACATGTTCAAACAAAGCTGCTTGTTAGCTTGGTTGTGTGCAAGGCCAGCTGTTCTGCTTTTTACTTGAAGAACAACCCACCGCCCACAGTTCCAAAATGAAACTTTCTCACTGCTTCAAAAAGCTCACAGCTGGCAGCAGTTATGGAACGATGAAGAAACGTAGGTTTCAGTACACACAGAAAGTAAATAATTTAACCAACTTGGGCTAATACTTGAGCCCTGTCAATCACTGATAATCAAGGCCACACAAACCTTATCTGGGCATACTGAAGAAACCATGTGTGCACTACCAGCTCATGGCAGAACATATGTCAGACTGAAAAAGAAGCTGTTTAAGACTTCAGGAACCTTCACTAATTTTGTTATGAAGAGCTGTTGTGAATCAGAAGCATATGATGGTTCAGATTCATATTGTTACTTTTTAGTCAGAATTCAAATCCACAAAGATTACATGCTATGAGACGTTTAGAGACCAATGACTAAAACCACAGTGCATATTTATTAAATTATAATTCCTAAGAAAATCGTAACTTGAAGACAGTTGTGTTTTAAAAAAAAATCCAATTAAAACACATAAAATGTATTTACTATTCCTATCGAAAGGGATTAATCTTGAATTTAAAATACAAAAAATTATTCTGCCAGGTTCTATCTTTATAATAATGTGAATTCTGAGGCAAATGATAGGGTTTGCTGGAGATACAAGGTGATCTGAATATACTTGTGATGTCAAGGACATTGACATACAGCCCCAGGAAATCAGGGAAATGCTGCTGAGGAGAAGAATATAGAGAATCTTAATTATTATCTGGAAGCGTTCAAGGCCAGGTTGGATGGGGCTTTGGGCAGCCTGACCTAGTGGGTGACATCCCTGCCCATGGCAGGGGGGTTGGAACCACGTGATCTTTCAAGGTCCTTCCAACCCAAGCCATTCTATGAAGACTGTGTTGTTGGGGTCTCCTTTGGACAACCTGCAGCTGCAGAATGCAGTTAATGAGGATCTACAACAGGGACTGCAAACACTACCCCAAAGCCCCAGAGGGACCGTGCCCCTGGGCGGGCCGGCAGTCTGCTTTGGGTTCACTCGATGCAGCCCACAAGGGACGCAGCAATACGAGCACAGGGAGGCAGCAGGCGTGACTGGTAATTTCAGTTTGCGTTTTTGAAAGAAATGCTCTTCTTCCTCTCGAGTCTTCCGCAGAATCCCTTCTGACCAGGTTTCAAGCTCCAGGCTTCTAATGAAATTGAGTCTTTGTAGGTATGGAACTGTTTTCAGGTGAGAGCAAGGATTAACCTCAAGTTAGCCTGAGTCGTCCACGACGTTTCAAATGTTGCTTTTTACAGTGTAGTGCCACCCCGAATCTAATCTAGTCCCTCTGCAACTGACCTTCGGATTGCGAGGGAGCAGAAGGAATTACGTGAGGTCTGTGGTACCTTGAGCCATTTTTCAATGAAGGTGATATTTGTGGGTTTCAAATAGCCGTCGAAAACGCTGAGGTAACTTACGTTACAAAGAGAGGAAAACCCAAACAAAACTGGTTACATACACCTTGATGGTTTTCTATTTCTCTGGAGTACAGACGTCTGCAGCTCGGCCTGCCATGAAGTATTTACACCACGGGAGAGCGGAGGCACAAAGGCAAGTGACAAACCGAGCCCGGGACTAACCGCTAAGCGGTACGCGGGGGGACGGCTCAGCATTCCTCATCGCGGCGTGCGCACTGCGCCCACAGCGCTGCCCCGCCGGGGCAGGGCGGCGGCACGCCGCGGATCCCGGCAGGGGAGGCCGCGGG
>VWZZ01006546.1:321100-345306 GCA_013399095.1 Psophia crepitans | reverse complement strand
CGATATCTCTCCTGCCTGTGGCAGCGTGGGTTCTGCGGGCATTTCATCACTCGCGGTTGTACCAGCCTATGCCAAGTGCTGCTTTACGTTCCACCCTCATGAATCCACAAAATGTGAAAACACTGAAAAGGTCTGAAACTGTGAGTTGCCGCCAGCTGGGCAGCAATTTGTGAATGAGCTCCGCGTAGCACACGTGGTGGCTGCGTTAAACAGAAATGGTGGCTGTGGTTAAACAGAAATGGGCCTAAGTGCCTTTTAATTCATAGAATCACAGAATGGTTTCGCTGAGAAGCAGCCTTTAAAGTCACCTAGTCCAACCCCCCTGCGATGAGCAGGGACAACAACTAGACCAGGTTGCTTAGAGCCCCATCCAACCTGTTTCCAGGGCTGGGGCGTCTACCACCTCTCTGGGAAACCTGTCCCAGTGCCTCACCACCCTCACTGTAAAAAATTTCTTCCGTATATCTGATCTGAACCTCCCCTCTTTTAGTTTAAAGCCATTACCACTTGTCCTATTGCAACAGGCCCTGCTGAACAGCCTGTGCCCATCTTTCCTGCAGGTCCCTTCAGGTACTGGAAGGCCACAATTAGGTCTCCCTGGAGCCTTCTCTTCTCCAGGCTGAACAAGCCCAGCTCCCTCAGCCTGTCCTCGTAGCAGAGGCAGATAATGAGCCCTCTGATTATCTTTGTGGCCCAGATGTCTTGGTTCGAGTTTGCCTCATGAGAGGTCATTTTGTCAGTGCTGAGTAGATTGTGGCTCATATTATGAAATAGTTACGTATCTGTCACGCATAAGCATAGTTAGAAGGTAATTCAGCAGTGCATTTAATAACAAGAAAGATTTTGAAGGCAGGAAGTAGGCTGTGACAAGCAGCAGGTAAGGCTTTGCTGCACAATGTCTGGTCGAACTCAGTTATGCCAGGCATACCTGTTTGACTGGGACAGCTTGGGTTGTCCATCAAGTCTGTCAGTTAAATTGTAACCAGGATCCTTAAAAATTAAGATGTGAGAAACCTGGAGCTGTCTCTTATCAATGGGGACACCATTGACCTTTTGCAGCTGTGGATGCTATCCTCTGGGAAAACTGGTGGTTCAGTGAAAAGGTTACTCCAGACTCACAATGTCAGGCCCTTATGAGAGGAACATCTGCATTGCACCCTGTCTCTGCAGATGATTTGCAATAAATGTACCTTCAGGATGGTGTGGTACCCATGCCAGAATGGACAGTACAATTTCTCTCTTTTAAAAGTCATACAGAACAGGCCCGTAAGGATCAGAGCCAGAAGAAAATACCGTGAGCCATTTTCAAAGAATACGGGCTCTGTAAAAGAAGAAAAGGATTAGCAAGGCACCTAGCATTGTATATCATGTCTTGAACAAATCCTACTATTTTTCTGGTTTCCTACAACAGAATCCACCCTTTAAAAAGTTACTTCACAAAATGAAATTTATGGCAGGGGGAGAAACAAGATACAGCAGGCATGCTTGCACTTCTTAATCTGTGATTTTAGTGTTCCTTTCTCCAGAAGCTCTGACTCCTCTCCAGAAGGAGCTCCTTTCCTTTCCCATCTCGTCATGTTTGCCTTTAATTTCTAGTCTAGGTTCTACAAGTTAGGGATCATGCTTGTAAAATGCCATTCATACTGCTACTGTCAGAGCAATAATCTTACTCGGACGTATTTTCCCACCTGAAGGGATTGAAGATTACTGAAGATCAGAAGGGTAAGGCTCTGGAACAGCCCTCTGACAGCTACAGAAGCAAAATACCTGCATAGCTATCGGGTTTGATCAGCACGTGTGAAATTGTCTAAAATTGTATTCAATGTCTGTCTACAGGGGAAACAGGCTTGACGGCACATGACATCCCTTGTTCTGTTTTTTCATACTGAGTTGATGGTGGCCAGTCTCTGATCATAGCTCCCAAAGTGTTGGAAGCTGAATAAAATCTGATCATCTTTTCAGTGCTGCTGTTTGACTTCCCTCCCCTATCAAGGGCATGTCATCAGATGGAGGATGAACAAAACCCGTGTGCTCTGGTAGAAAAAAAGCACTGCAACAATGTTTGTACTCCCACTGATTTCAGATTCAGACGTGCCTTACATTTAAGCTTGCTAAAATGTGTGGATAGATTACTGTCGTACATGATCCAGCCCTAGTAGCACTGAATTTAATATCAAGCTTTCCTCAGTCTAACTGCTTGTAAGGAAAGTGACAGCGATGGCTGCTGTGAATTCACAGGGAAAGTTATTTTGGCTGTCCCTGCTTTTCTTTTTTGCTGCGGTTTTAAGCCAGGGGAAATGGCAGTGATTTGAAAAGTGGTCATGTAGTGAAGTTGAAAAAATGAACAGTGAAGAGGTATGCACTTTGGATAATGTTAACATCCCTGAGTTGAATGATATTCCCAAATACCCACAGATGAGAGAGAAAACCAGTAAAATCAATGCAGTAAAACTAGAAGAGAATCAGGCCTCTTGTGAGTGGAGGAAATGCTGAAGGACAAAAATGGATTTTATCTGCAGAATGTAATGTTAGTTAAACAGCACTAATTTGAGGTTCATGTGTGATTAAGTATATATAGACATGGAACAGAGTTCGAAAGATCAGCAAGAAATACTTTCTGGCTGCTGCTGTACTATCAAGACTTCTGCAAGTGATTAAAAAATGAAAAAAAAAAGTAAATTAAATCCAAGATGGAATCTGAATACATCTCACTCTTCAGCATCCGAATGGAGAACATGGGCAGCCTTCTTTCTTTGCTCAGTGATGAAGTACTTGAACTGAATGCTGATTTTTCTGTTTAAATTGACAAAATTAAGTGATGCTGTTAATAAGTCATAAGAGAAACAGTGTGCTGCATTCATCCAGTTGTACAGCTCTTCTGAAGCTGGTAGGGGTTACCACGTGCAAAGGGAAAGCTCTTAAATCCTTCCTTTCCTCCACTGCGTTGCAGGCAGCGTTCCTGCATGCCATGCCATATTCAGGCCCACAAGGATGGTTTGGTTTTGGCAAAGGGTTTAGTCATGGCAGGATGTCATTGCCACCGTAGCACTAAAGTTACGGAAGCAGGGAGTGATCTGGGCTACTAAAGCAGTTTCAAAACGGTTAGGGAGGTTCTGTCTGTTCTTGCTTGTAGTAATAAATTACCTCACTATCATTTAAATGACCTAACATAAAAATATCTGGGAAAAATTAGCATAGTATATTGTAGCAAGATGCCTGTCACCATTTCCTGGGACAGATGGAGCATATGTTCAATATTGCACTGGTGAAACTAGCAGTTGGTTTTCTCCTCCTCATGGTTTACGGGAACGTTATAACAAATACATTGCTTGGCATGCATGACAGAAAATCTATAATGTAGAAAACTTTGCTGGAGAAAGGAGGGTAGAAAGCATCTGGTTTGTGAGCGGTATTGTATCAGAATGACCATCATTAAAATTACCAATTAGAGAAGTCTTCTCCTTTTTGCCTCTTGACAAGGCTAGACTGGTGGGATCAGCTGTGTGTGCTCTGACTGCAAAGGGTCCTTGAAGAAAAAGTATCAGAAGTGCTGGGTGGTGCCATTTGCTTTAATGGGAACTTCATCCTGACTTCTAACTGCTGCTAATATTGTCAGCTAGCTGAAGCAGTAGGGCTGAGTAAATATGAACTTCTTAAAGTTTGTATTTCAGCAGCCATGCTGAAAGGGATCTGGGGATCTTGGTTGACAACGAGTTAAACACGAGCCAACAGTGTGCCCAGGCTGCCAGGAAGGCCAACCGTGTCCTGGGGTGTATCAAGCAGGGCATTGCCAGCCGCTCAAGGGACGTGATTGTCCCACTCTGCACTGCACTGGTGCCGCCTCACCTCAAGTACTGTGTGCAGTTTTGGGCACCACAGTACAAAAAGGACATAAAGCTATTGGCGAGTGTCCAAAGGAGGGCAACAAAGATGGTGAAGGGTCTAGAGGGGAAGACGTATGAAGCGAGGCTGAAGTCCCTTGGCTCGTTCAGCCTGGAGAAGAGGAGACTGAGGGGAGACTTCATGGCGGCCTACAGCTTCCTCCCGAGGGGAAGCAAAGGGGCAGGGGCTGATCTCCTCCCTCTGGTGACCAGCGATAGAACCTGAGGGAACGGCATGAAGCTGCAACAGGGGAGGTTTAGGTTGGAGATCAGGAAAAGGTTCTTCACCGAGAGGATGGATGGACACTGGAACAGGCTCCCCAGGGCAGTGGTCACAGCACCGAGCTTGACTGAGTTCAGGAAGCGTCTGGACAACGCTCTCAGTCATCTGCCGTGGTTGGACTGGTCCTGTGTGGAGCCAGGAGTTGGACTTGATGATCCTTATGGGTCTCTTCCAACTTGGGATAGTCTATGATTCTATAAAATCTGCCACTTGATAGTGTGGAGGTATCAGAGATATATTTATTCCCATATCCTACCTTTGGGGAATATGCTCGTGTTTGGAGATGAATTTAGTTTTCTCCTCTGCAAACGCACCTGTGTTTTCTAGGAAAGTTCTGCTTCATTTCTTTCCCTTTCTCCTCCAGCCGGCTCTGCTTCTTGCAGCATCAGTGTCAGAAACCCTGCGGGGCCTGTGCGATAGAACAGGATCGAGTATGTTATTAATGTGTTTGACTGAGCGTGGCAAAAATGCGTGATCGATACTGCTAGTTGCTGGGTGATGGGGGAGTACAGTTCCTAAAGCACCACCTATTCCAAGCTTTCTTCTGCCTCTGTAAGTGCTGATGGAATCTACCAGTTTGTCAATATAAACAAATATTGTGAAACCACCTTCTTGACCTAATAAATAATGTAGTCCTTGCGGGCCCCTCTCAGTTTTCCTTTGGCTGTCACCTGGGGGGTGGCTTACAAGTGTATTTATGTTCTATCCCATTTTTTCTTCCTTTAACAAGCACGTAGTCAAAGAAAGTGCCCAAAATGTCTCTGAGCATTAGTGCAATTTTTGGACAGTTGCACTGACAAGTGAGGACAGAGAGAGTCAGCGCTGAACAGCACCTCTTAGACATATGCTGTCCTCTACAAGTCAGTGGGCTGTGAAGGATAGTTGGGGTCCTGCACCGGAAAACCAGTGTTGGACATCTGGACCTGCCCTTGGTGGCATGCTGCTGACATGCCCTCAGACCATCACAGCCAGGAGCTTGCTAGCCAAAATAACCTAGCTAGCTTTGTCTGGTGTTGCTGACCAAGAGGGACCTTCAGCCACAGAGTAGTAACTCCACTGTGTCAAGTGTGGTGGTCTCCATCAGTGTCATTTGTGGGGGTTCACAGGCTCCTGCCCTCTGGGTCCACCCTCGGTTCTACCTTCTTGGGTTTAAACTGAGACCAGTGCACTCTGGTCTAAGTCTTGAGCTCAGTCAGCCTTTGGGAAAAGGTAGAAAATTTCTCAGCTCAGACAAAAAGTGAAGCTGCATCCTGCCCTTGCAGGTGCCTGCACTGCAGCTTCATGGATGGAAAGAAACCCTGTGGCCACCCAATTTCATATTCTCTTAAACCAGAAGAGAGAGAGATGTTGCTGATGGTTGCTGGTGACGCATGGGTATGCCTCTTCTGTGGGTGGTCACTAAAGCCAAGGTTATGAGTGAGTTAGCAGCCTTGCATTTGGGCTAGGTGGAGGGAAATGAAATGTTTAGCTGTTGCCAAAAAAGTAACCCTACTGCCTGAAGCATGGGTGATCACATCAAGGTCTGTGGAGGAGAGGAGGTTGCGTTCCCACAATACTGGGAGAATGTGGTCTTAACAAATTGCCAGCTCCTCCCCTTATGCCTGCCTGCCTGCCTACCGGCCCTTCGTCAGTCCCTTCTTGAAAAGCTTCTCGCACTGTTCCATATCTAAATTTGCATTTGTCTTCTATTTGGACTTGCGAAAGAGAAAAATGGCTTTTGACCAGCAATATTCATGCACCTTGAGGAGTTAGTTGCTTTTACATTGCTCACTAGGTGGCAGTAAGATGCTGTTATACGATTACAAAAATTGAAGTCATGTCTTCTCCAAGTGCCTGAAATTTCTGAGGATCTTCTATCAGAAGTTCTTTTTTCTTTTTTAATATTTTTTCCTAAAATACAAGGTCCACAGGTGTAGGAAGTGCAAGATGAAATCTGTATTCAATACTCATAAACAACCCTAGTTCCTCTGAACTTGTTACAACAATTAAAGTAATGAATCTTGCACAGTTTTTCAGTAAGAAGTTGTCTCTATTCTGCCTCTGAGAGTGAAGATGGTGGGCATAATAAAGTAGTCTTTTAAAAAGGAGGACAAAATAAGAAAAAAAACCCCACAAAACTTGTGGTGAAAGAGCTGGGAATTTGTAACAGAAGGTAAGTTTTAACTTGGTCACTCTGGAGTACGGACATCAATATTGGATTTTTGTTTCTGCTTCCTTTTTTGCTGGCTACAGTTTTCTGTGAGTTTAAATAGGAGTCCAGAAAACTGTCATCTCTACTTTTACTAAACTGAGTGGAGTGCACAGGCCCTTGTTCTTCTCTGCTGCTTCAGAAATCTCTGTGCTCCATTTAGAACTGCTGCAAATAAATGAAGACTTTCCTTTTTTTTTTTTTTGTGGTAACATCCTCATCTGTTCCAATTCCGTTTTGCATTGTCCGCTTGGGCTAATGGAGGGACCTAGAGGTTTCCTTGGAAAGCAACATTTCTTAGTCATTGGAAGGGAAACAGAGCTAATATTTGTGTTCCCCGGACCACAGGTATATGTCTTGGATCTCCTTCAGTTAGCTCCTATAGTCTAATTTAACATATAAGTTGTGTTGGTAGTAAATGGTACATTAATTTAGGCCAATACTAACGTAAGCCCTGTTTGAATCAAAGCTCCTTCTCTGCTTTGGATTGTCAACTGTCCAAGGGACCCTGCGGAGCCATGCCTCTGTGCAAGAGCCACTATTTGATCCACTACATCTAAACTTGAAATCAAGTGCTGTTGTTTCCCCATAGTTAAAGGAAAAAAAGGCCATCATTTATAGCTAGGAGTTTTATTTATTCTTGCCTGCTTACTTTTTCTTGAGAAAGACATCGTTATTAGAAGTTTGGAAAAGTTTGCATGTTTACAAACTCTTAAGTGAAAGCATAGGGATTTCAAGACACTATATGTATTCAAGATAGTACACTTGAAGTATACTACCTATGTGCAGAGCGTTTATATGTTTATACCCTACAGTCCCATTCACCACTACAGAATCAAACTGTGGAGGAAAATGTTTAGAAGATACTAATGCTTGCTACAGTTGAGTGCAGCTGGTATTCCTGTATCTTTTGCTTTTGAAGCCTAAAATCATAGAATCATAGAATCGTTAAGGTTGGAAGAGACCTCAAGGATCATCCAGTCCAACTGTCAAAATAAAGCATGGTACGCAAGTTACGCACTTAAATCACAACATAAGAGTGAAAACCAAAATACACTGACTGTTTTGTTCAATATGGAGTCTCAAGTGGTAACAAAGGGAATGGATTGATTCATGGCAATCTGAAAATAAAAGAATTAACAGTTCCCATTAATGCTGAGGGCTGCTCCCTGTGAGGTTCAAGGCAGCAGAGCCTGTCCCTGGACATGGGGACGGATATGTTCGAACCGCTCCAGAGCTGCAGCTGTTCGGTCAAAATTTGTGTCATCTCTGCCGTTCACTGGGTGGGAGTGAACTAAATAATTCCTTCTATTTTAAAAAAGATTTTAAAACTCTCTGAGGTTTTGAAGATGGCAAGTATTGCTGAGATAAATTAATGTGCTGAGCTGCTGCACAGCTAGCTGTTACATGGAATTATTCCTCAGGCCTACGCTTCGGAATAGTTGTTATGAAAAGTTGGCTGAGAGAGCTGAAGTTCCCAGTTAAGAAAGCTGATAACACAGAATAGTTTGTAGGGCAGAGTTCCTCTCTTAGACCTGGGTGTTGATTTCTGAGATAAGATTTCTGCCAGATGGTATTTTTAATGGAAATGAAACAAGCAGCACTTTAAAAAAAAAAAAAAAAAAAAAAAGGAAAAGTCACATTCCATATCTCCTGATCATCTTGTAGGAAAGCAGACTTCAAGGTCATTTGCCACGTTTGCTGCCGTTTCGCAGAGGGCTGACATGAGCTTTTCATCCTGGTGAGCCTGCAGCCATGTTACCAACAGACTGGAGCCTCTGACTGTTTAGGAAGGAATAATTCATTTTAAAAACACCTCACTAATCTCTCTGGTGATTTCATTTTTACGACCTGTAAGGTCAGTTTGCTTACTGGAAAACCATGGATAGAACCAGAAACATCTGTGGCAGGCTGACACTGGTCCTGAACAGGCCTGGCTGTGCCACGGGCTTTGTGCTCGGTCCCTCCCCAGGCAGTGGCAGCATGCCTTGCAAATCAGCCGCTCGCTGCGCCTGGCGCCTGGGCCTGTTTGGATAGGTCACCATAGGTAACCGCTGTTTATATTTACCAAATTATTTGTTAAGGGTCAGTAGCTCATTATAATCCCACGCCGCCTCGTGCTTCAGCACATCCACATTCCCATCGTGGTGCTGCTGGGCGCTTCTGATAACGGCAGGAAAGCCGCTGCAGGGTTGTTCTTGCGGGAGGGAGGGAAAGGACTGTCACCAGCAGCCCCTCACCAAGGGTTTTCTTTTGAAAAATGACAAAAAGAGAGCAAGCAGCAGGCTCCAGATGACAGAACGTATAGGCTGGTCAGTAAGTGTGCTAAATGCTTCCACACCCACGTAAAGAAAATGTGACTCTGTGCTGCCTGTAGCTACAGAGACTGGCTGTTTTTTGGGGGCTGTAAAGGTTTTGCTTTTAGCCTGAACGCCTCTGGTGTGACGCCTGCTGTCGGTGACAGGGGCGTGAGCTTTGCTGGGCAGCAGTGCTCTGCTCCTCGGTAGACCAGAGGACAAAGTCACTGGACCGAAACTGCCCCCTTTCCTCACCCCCAGTGGCACGTAACAGCCCCAGGCCTGGAAGGAAGGAAATGATGAGCCCCATGCCTTGAGCTTTTGTGCAGTGTTGCCAAATCAAGATACTAAAAAAGGTTTGGAGATGGGCAGCAGTTGATGGTAATAGACTCAGAGATCTTTGGACCTGTCTGCTTCCTTGCGTACATGTAGGATTCATGCATCTGAGCTTCCATGGAAGACCAAACCTGTCATTTGTTTTAAATGAAAAATGAGTTTCCATGTAATTGTGTAGCTTTTGAAAGAGGCACTTTGGGAAAATAAGCAAATAGTGTGATGCTCCTGAGGAATTGTGCCCAGCCTTTGGGCAGCTGAAGGCAGAAGAGCCTGGAGGACTCTCCTCCTTTTGCTATGGGTCAAATTTGGTCTTGGCTCTTATGCAAAGTGGCTGTAATGGCAAAGTGCCTGGGGATCCGTGCGGTTGCTAAGGCTCTTCTGTGCCTGCAGGCTTCTCCTGCTGTGGGCTGGCTGAGGGAGAGGCCAGCAGCTCCTTCCAGCCTCCCTTCCCCAGCAGGCAACTGCTGCTGGGAGATGGAGCAGGGTCAGGGCTGTTTTCAGAGGCTGGTTAGAGAAAAGGGGATTTCAGGTATCATCGTTGGGAGGAGTCATGCGTTACTCTGCTTTCACTCTGCCCGATGGACCCCGCTTCCCTGGTTTAATACCTCAAAACATCTGGGCCAGGTCTGGGTCTGGAGGGATGTCGTCTCTGAAAGGCTGACTCAGGCGAGGGAATTAGCGTGCAATAAAGATTGGAGGAAGCAGAACTGAGTCCGGGCATCAGCAATGTATCAAGAGAAATTAATATTGCTAAAATATTGTATGAAACAGACTTCAATGGAAAAAATGAAGCATTAGTGAAGCATGCAGCACTGGAAACATTGCGATGGTTGTTAGCATTTAATTAGTTGGAAACTCTTCATTCAAACTCTGTTTCTGTGCGGTAACTGTCTTAATGTGGTTGGGTTTGGGATCTAGCACTGCTGGATTTTCCCTTCTTTATGAGTGCTAAGTACTGAAATATTCATTATACAGGTGTCCTCCTGGCTTCTGGAATGCTGTGGAGGGAGGTTTTTTTGTAGACTAAATTTTGCAGTAAATGATACCAGCTACTGCCTAGTGGTACTTACTGTAGGCCCAGTGACACAAATGATACTGTCCAAAAGACTTTTCATCTGAAATTAAATGTTTGAGAATGTTTCACAAAAAGAAAACTAGTGCCACCTTACTTGTTTCACCTTTCAATTTAAAAAGTACTGCAAAGCTCAAAGCACATGTTTTCACAATGCTCCATGAGCTCATGTGGCCATGTCTATGTACATGTACACACGCAGATGCATACGTGTGTTAGGGAGAACACTCAAATTTATTACTTTTCTTCCACCGGAAGCTTTTACTTCTCTAGTGGAGAATATTAATATTAACATACTCCATAATATCTGTTTTCAGAGACGGGGACATTTTTAATTCCCAGTCTTGCTTCACATGAATGGATACAGATCCACCTGTTAGCTGGAGCATCAGTATCTGAAATTCTAATGGCATATTTCTGGGCATCACTGTGTGGTTTCTTTTCTGATTTCTTGTCTGGAAGTCTTTGTCTTTGCCATCTTATCTGTCTGATGCCTTCTGGAAACAATTTTCCCTTTATACCACTTCATAAACTTCTGCATACACTAGACTGAAGGTTCTGGGCCATTTCTCACATTTTGTAATGACTTTTCTGATTGAATTCTTTTACAGATAGCACCTCATACATGCAAAACAGTGCCTAAGATCCTGGTGGATTTTTCACTGATTGTATGTATAAAGTTCTAAGAACTTGTGATGTATTCTAACAAGCTAAGTTGCCACTGAAACTTGCACAGTTATATTTTTCAAGGCATCGAATGAAAAATCTGAACAGGGATAAGAATAATATAAGTCTGGTAACATAAAAATAAGTAAAATTAGAAAGAACCAAGTATGTTGGCATCATTAAATTTTATTTGGAATAACCACAAGAATTTGGAATAACTGCCAGATCTGTTGACAAACAGCTGGATGTTATTAGAGGAACTCTGTGACTGGCAGTAATTTAATAAACGCCTCAGGCTTTAGAGGAGGAGCCATAACCTAGAATCATAAAGGGAAGGGCCAGTATGGTTCTGTGGGCTCAAAATTTTCGTCACTGGGCAACCCACGTGAATTGTAAATTGGGCTTTCGTTAATGCTTCATAAAAGACAGCTTTATCATGTAATGTTCATCAGGGGTGGCTGAATGTGGGGGAGAAAGGCAGGGGCCCCGATGAAAGCAGATCCCCAGCCCTCCAGGTGAGCTCCAGGAGGGCCTGAGCTGGCAGGGAAAGTGCAGCCTGGCTGCCGAGGGGAAGGTTATTCTGCAGGGAGGAATTCGGGCATTAAAGGAGTGGGAGCAATCCACAGAACCGAGCAGCTGGGGGGAAAAAAAAGGAGTGTTAGTGGGGAAAGCACCGTGACGGGGGGAGACTGCTGTCGTAAGCAGCGTGAGTAGCTGCTTGCTGGAGCCGTTAAACAGGGAATCCCCGGGAGAAGAAGTGGTGCTTGGCACCATTCAGAAGAGCATGCGGGACCTCGTTTGCACGCTTAGGGCTGGAGGGACTTTTGGTCGTTGCAACGGCAGCGTACGCTGATTTAGCCAGCTTTCAGAAGCAGAGCAGGAGCGCCCACACCCCCTCCCCCAAATCCGCTGTACTAAGGGACCACGGAAAGGGAAAATGGCAGTTTGGTGCCAGCCTTCAGGAAGGACTTTGGAAAGATGGCAATGTGGCTTCTGTCGAGGGAAATGGTGTCTGAGAGAAATCTGCTGCTGTTCATCTGGAGCACAGGCGTGCGTGTGGATTAGGGTGATTTGGTTGGTGCAGTGCGCTCAGATTTTCCAAAAGCTTCTGATAAGCTCCTCGGTCGGAAGATCCTAAAGAAGCAAAACTGTAGGAGGATGAAAGGAAAGATCCCCTCTGGAACTGATGTGAGGGGTAGGAATAGATGGGCAGGTATTTCAGTGGGAGATAAGAAGGGGAATCCCGCAGGGATCTGCACAAAGATCTGTATGTCTGGCATATTCATAAGTGGTCTGGAAAATGTGCTAAATAGTGATGTAACACATGTTTCTTTAACTGAGTTACTCAGGATAGGAAAAATAAAAATCTAGTTTTAAAAATGTGGAAGAATCTCATGATACCAAGTGACATCGCAGTAAAATGGCAGCCCACATTCTGTGCCAACAAGCACAAAATAACGCACATGGAAAAAATAAACCCAACTGTGCGACACCGGAGATGGGCTTTAAACTACCTCTTACTGCTCAGGGAAGACAGCTCGGAGTGGCTGTCAGGAATTCTAAGAAATGCTGGCTGAGGGCAGAGCAATGCTCAAAAAAAGCAAATAGATTGTCAGGAATTGCTAGGGAAGACACAGAAAACAAAATAATAATTTTGCTGTGCATTCACCTCTTGATTACTGCATGCTGTTCTGGTCTCCTTGTCTAAGAAAAGGTATAGCAGAGCCCCGAAGGGACAGAGAAACCTGACAAGTGTTTTCAGAAACGAAGAACGGCTTCTGAATTGAGATTGATTAAATAGACTCTTTAGAGGGGAAAAGAGAAGGTAGAAAGGCATGTGATAGCGGTGTTTAAAATCATGAGTGGCATGGAGAAAATAAGTAGCAAATGATTATTTGCATTTCTCCCAGAACAAGAACAAGGGACATCAGCTGGAATTACCGGGTAGTGGCTTAAGCAAACAACAGCAAGCAACTTGGTCCTTGCAGTTTGTGATTAAACTGGAACCAGTCTCACAGTATCTGCTGGATGTCAAGAGGTTAGACGGGCTCAAAACTGATCAGATGAATTAATAGGAAAAAAAAATCCATCAGGGGCTATTAGGAAGCAAGATGACATTCCTGCCTGAGGAACTGCCCGCTGGCAGGATGCCAGGTGCAGGTAGGAGAGGGTGGAGAAAATGCCTGGATGGTTACCCCTTCTTAAAATTGTTTCCCTTGGTATCTGCTGCTGGCTCCTGTCAGTGACGGGATACTGGACTAAACTGACCTTTGATCTGATCCGATATATGTCTTCTGCATAATGTTTTTATGAGGAATCATTCTGGGAGAAGGCATATAAAATATCCAGAAACCCACACGTTCCTAAGGCTTGATCTCTACTTAAAGTATTTAGACCTAGCCTGGGTGTCCACTTGGTGTCTCGGAAGGGAAAGTATCCAGAAGGTCACTTTGATGCAGCCACCTGCGGAGAGGAGAGCCCTGAGGACTACCGTAATCAACCAAAGAGACACCCATGCTTTTGGGGATTGAATTCTGTTCCTTGTGGGATGAGGAAGTAAAACGAATACTGGTGCTGCACCTTACACATTATCCTGTGGAGCATCTTGGTGGGCTGAAAAGAGTCACTTGGGCAAGGTAAAGTGTGTTGAGCATGATACGTGGCTTTCCTCATCTCGTACTGCAGTGTTTTATAGTTCTCTGAAGAGTTACTGCTCCACCTTTTGCATTGTACAGTTTATTGTTCTGTTTTCTGAGCTTGTGTATAACATGGATGTGCAGGAGCAAGCCAATAAATCGTCATTGGTTAGAGAATGCCACTTTAAAACAGTGACAAAATTACTCTATAGCTAAAAGTGCAGCCATGAGAACTGTATTTTGGTACGAGGATAATGTCAAGCTGGAGTTAAATTGAATGTCTGTTTCTTCAGGGAGGGTAAATTTAATCAGGTGCTCAAAATCAAATTAAGGTGGAAATCAGTTTGGAAAAACACAAGAATTACAATCCAGCTAATGACCTGAGGTAATACTGGCAAGAAATTTGCTTTCACATTGTAGCATGAAAAATGGTTTCTCTAGGAGGGAGCTGCTTGTAGCTCGTGGTTGCCCAGTGTAGTTCAGAGCCCGGTGTTTCCTTGAGAGAACAATTACAATGTGCTGCCCTTGCACCGTTTGACTTCCTCCCCATTACAGTGATACTGACAGTTATTATACTGTGATCAAGCCTGTCAGTGTTTCTGTTGTAGTGTTATTTTCTAACTTGGCTGTTAAGCTGGAAATGTTTTCCCAGCCCAGCCTGAAACAGCCTCTGCAACTGGTAGCTCATGAATGATCCAGAAGTGTCCTATCTTCTGCAGAAACACAGGCTCGCCGTTGGCACGAGTCCTTGTAAGAAACATCTCCACATCTGGGGACAAAAAATGGGTCCTGCTTTTTGGCTGCAACCTTGCTGCAGAAAGGGATTTGCATTTTAATCTACACATTATCCTGATTAACGTAGGTGAGTAGAGGGGCTTTATTCAGTGTGTGGTTGGAGGGGGCAAGCTCTTCCCCTGGCGATTTCCTTCCTGTACAAAGGGAAGACTTTGAAGGAACTGTGGCTCCAAGGTACTGCTGCTGTTCTCATCCCCAAAGGTGTTCCTTTCTGGCATAAATTAATCTCTCTTATTGATGGAGAATTTGGAGATGGTGGCCAGAAGCTGCAGCCAGGGCTCAGTTGGAAGGGGAAAAGTGCTGCTCTAATATTACCTGGAATTACGTTTAACTTAAACCAGCACGGTGCCTTGATTTTCTGTGACCTTTACCCATCAGGAGTTATTAGCTAATTGAATTCAGAAGGTAACTCCCTAACTGTTTTCAAACTAAATTAACTTGCTTCAAGGGACCAACTTATGTTTGTATTTCCACAGAGATAATGAGTTTAGGCTTCAACTGAAACCTTGCCAGATAATGAGGAAAAAATAAATCAATGACCTCACTCTTATCTGGTCTTAACAGGCAGGCTTTCCTTTGCTAAAAGTGACCCTGGAATGGTCTGGATTGACTCACACAAATGCTGAGCCCTGTGTCCTGCTAAGCAGAGCGGTCCCAGGGAACTCTTTGCTCCACGAGGAGATCTAATCTGAACATCAGCAAAGGTGCAAGCAGTTGAAATGCAGCTTTTCTTACAGTCAAAATGAATGCTTTTGAGAAATTCAAATGAACAGTAAGATAAAGAGTTAAGGAGGAAATTAGCCTCATTACTAATTAGAGGAAAAAAACCCCACTCACACTTGTGCCTGGGACTGCACAATCTCCATAGGCATATACTTTTCTGATTCTCCATAGACATACGCTTCTCTGATTATTTAATCACCTGGCATTGTAAAGTAAGAAATGTTTTTCAGGTGTTAAAATGAGATTGTTGCCTGGTGAGAACTGGTGTAGCTGTGTTGGTGGAGACCTTTCCTTTGGTGCCTTGAGAAGTAGACAGCTCAGCAACATGCCCTTCCAACAGTGTGTACTNGTGGAGACCTTTCCTTTGGTGCCTTGATTAATGGAAGAAGTAGACAGCTCAGCGACGTGCCCTTCCAACAGTGTGTACCTCCTTACTCTCTGTATGGATCTCTCAAATGAAGACTTAAATCTTCAGGTAATAAATGCAGTAAATAATAATTTAACAGAATATATGAGGCAATCTATTCAAGTACGCAGAGGTAAGAGACAGGGTTTTTAATTACTGGTAAAGAATCCGTAAAACCTACTGTTAAAGCCCAGATAGGAAGATTGAAATTTTACAGTAGCAATAGCAGTAGTACTCATAGCAACCATTTTGGTCTAATATGAGACGTGACATTTTAGGGAGAGATGGCATCTTTTATTAAATCAGTTGATACAGTTTTTACAGTAGTATTGCTTCTTTTAATGTTGAACTTTATAGGAAAATGTGCCCCTAGGCAGAACTCATGCCTTCCTGCTAAAAGACTGGTAAATACTGAGAGAGACTTTTTCAGTGCTTTCAGGTGACTGACTAATAAAATTGGAACTGCTTCAAGAAGGGGGCATCTGTATCCAAGTATAGCCAGTTCGCAGACACTATAAAATTGGGAGCAGTGGTTGATAATACCAGATGGCTGCACTGCCATTTGGAGGGACCTTAACAGGTTGGAGAAATGAGCTGACAGGAGCCTCATGAAATTCAGGGCCAAGTCCTGCCCCTGAGACTCAGGGGCACCAGTACACACTGGCTGGAAAACCCTGGGGGTTCTGGTGGACACCAGATTGAACGTGAGGCAGCAATGTGCCCTTGCAGCAAAGGTGGCCAATGGTGTCCTGGGCTGCATTAGGCAAAGTATTGCCAGCAAGTTGAGGGAGGTGATCCTTCTCCTCTACTCAGCGCTCGTAAGACACACCTGGAATGCTGGGTCCAGCTCTGGGCTCCCCAGTACAAGAGAGACATGGACAGACTGGAGAGAGTCCAGCAAAGGGTTGTGAAGACGATTAAGGGGCTGGAGCATCTGATGTATGAGGACAGGCTGAGAGAGCTGGGTATGCTCAACCTAGAGAAGAGAAGGCTCAGAGTGGACCTCATCAATGTGTCTAAAACCTGATGGGAGGCATAAAAAAGATGGAACCAGACTCCTCTCATTAAACCATTTAAACATAATAATAATTTTGATGGTTTGGTGTTTTTGGGGGGGGGGGTTTGACTGTGAGGGTGATCCAGCAATGGCACAGGTTTCCCAGAGCGGTTGTGAAGTCTCCGTCCTTGGAGATATTCAAAACCTGATGGGACATGGCCCCGAGCAACTGTTTCTTGCTGATCCTACTTTGAGCACAGGGTTGGACTGGATGATCTGTCTTCCAACCTCAACCAATCTATGATTTTGTGAACCCAGAATACATTTTTACTCAGTGGTTAGGGTCTTCTCATGGGAACAGGAGCAGAGGACAGAGCCCAGCTGTCCTGTAGGGATAGTTGAAGACGACTCCAAAAAGGGTTTCTCTCTTGAATCAAACTGTGCTCCTTGAGATTCTTAGCTTTTTGCCCTTTTCCTGAAAAAACAAAGTCCCATGCAGCTTTCAGACAACTTTTCTCCCGGGGACTGGATGTGATTCCAGATTTATCAATGTGCCACCCATGCAAACTGTGAAATATTGCCTTTTGGCGTAAGTAACTTGCATTCAGAGCAAGATTTGTGACAGAGTTTTGCAAATCCTGATGCCAGCTTTCCATATCTTTTAAGATTATAGAATCATAGAATCATTTAGGTTGGAAAAGAACTTTAAGATCATCAAATCCAGCCATAAACACTGCCAAGTCCACCACTAAACCATGTTCCTAAGCGCCATATCTAGTGTCTTTTAAATACCTCCAGGGATGGTGACTCAACCACTTCCCTGGGCAGCCTGTTCCAGCGCCTGACAACCCTTTCAGTGAAGAAATTTTTCCCAATCTCCAATCTAAACCTCCCTTGGTGCAGCTTGAGGCTGTGTCCTCTCATCCCATAACTTGTTACTTGGGAGAAGAGACCAGCAACCACCTTTCAGGTAGTTGTAGAGAGCAATAAGGTCTTCCCTCAGCCTCCTTTTTTCCAAACTAGAGAACCACAGTTCCCTCAGCTGCTCCTCACAAGACTTGTGTTCTAGATGTCACAAGGGAGGCAGCAAAACCTTTCCAGCCTCTCTTAATCAGAGCTCATTCGGAAAATTCCTTCTTAGCCAACATGAAATCCAGTGACTGTCTCTTGGTTGTACATCAGCCTGACTGTCACTGTCCACTTGGTGCCAGAGGAAAGAAGCTCGGGCTGATCTGTCCTGCCTTGGACCTAAAGCAGGATGGTGGCTTCTCACTGGAGTGCTTGTGTGATCTTCCTTTGCCCTGGGCATACTCAGCTTCTGTTGTGTCCTTAACCTCTGTGGGCTATTTACCCTCAAGGGGCCCTGGTAGTGCTGCCTGCAAATGGCAGAAGCAGTGAGGCACGTGAACAAATGCCGAGGTCTGAGGTAGTCCCCGTCTGCTCAGGACTGTGTGGCCATGCTCAAGGGCTGAACTTCAGCATCAGAGGAGCTTTAAGGCTGAAAAAGCAGGTGCCTATAGGCATGTAGCACTGGACAGTGAGTGCATAAGTCAGACCCTCACTCTTTGATTTTTGAGGCTCTTGGTAATGGACTGAAGTGTCTACAGGGGTCAGTAGATAGCTAATTTCCATCAAATCTCACCACAGATAGGTGGTTTTTTTTTTCCTCTAAGGGAAAAAAGTAATCATTCCTTGCCAGTCAGAGACCATACAGAATGCAACATGCTAACATACAAAAAACTAAAAATCAAACCCATATTCACAGTGAAGAAGTTGGTAAGAAATTGGCTGCTATTTGATTAAGCACTTCCTTTCCTTTCCTGTAAGCTGTTGCCCTGCCCATATAATACAGTCCACTCATCAACCAGGGCTCCATCAATTTTATCAATAGTCATCGATTTTCAGCAATTACAGGTAGCAATTCCCCAGTCTCAGGACAGTTAAAAATACATGAGTAATTTTGTGTGTTATTTGAGGTGTGTTTCCTTCTCATATGGTGCTTATGTGAGCTCACAGATAGATGTGCACACTTAGACCCCAAGCACAAACACATCTCATTCCCTTCTCATTTCAGGTCCTGAAACTAAAAATATTGAATTATCCCAAATGGTAGGAGCAAATGTCAAAACTTATGAAAAAGGAAAGTTTGGATTCCGGTGGCTCTGGGCTTTGTGTCTGGGTCCTCTGCAGCGTACTGAGGTGTGAGGACTCAGCGAAGCCTTTCCCACACTTGAGATATTCATAACTGCTTGCTTGCTTTCCTTCATGTGCAAACTGGCTTCTAAAGAGGTGGGAGTTTGCTCAACAACCATTCCCTCACAGGCAGCATTAATCAGGTCTTTCTCTTCCGCCCACACCCTATTTTTTGAAAATGTGTAGGAACTTAATATCTTTAAGACTTCTTGCTTGTCTTACTAGATCAAAATTGGCAAACAGGCTTACAAAAGATTAGGGAAGAGACATACAATCAAAAGACACAGACACTAAGTTCCTTGTTTCCTTAAGAAATGTTAGCATTTTAGCTTCCACTCTTAAAATGGGAGCCAAAGCTGACTGAAGGAACATCTGGGAAGAAACTGCTTTTCTGCATGTGTGGTTACTCAGACCTGGAGACCTTCAGGTCAGGTCAGTGGCTGAAGGAGTCTGGCTGCTGATGTTGAGGTCTCCTCTCCCATGCTTGATCTGTCTGGGCAAGTCTGGACATCACCCTGTCTGTGCTGACCTGCGGAGATGAAGCAGGGCTTCAGGGGTTTCCTCTCATGTCTGTAATCTTTGCTGACTCTCCCTTGCTCTGCATTTCCTGGTGGTCTTGGTTTTAATGTCTGCCACGATACTCACCTTGACCTGAAGGAGGACATCATTAACATGTGCCAATGTGGAAGAATGTTCTACTAATTTAGTCCTTTAACAAATTATTGAGAATTTTGCTTTCCTTGGCAGCTTACTTGCAGTGATCCTTCTTTCTCCCCCTTCCCGCTCCCCAGTATCACAAGCCTGAATAGGTGAAACCACCAAATAATTAGGTGAAAAAGACTTCCATAACTTCTGCTGGTGTCAAACTTCTTCCCTTGGAGGCTTTAAATTGGGCCACCTTTTATTCTTCCTCTTCCAGCTACTGAGTTTCCAAGTGCAGGTATTCTGTGCCAGCAATAACTCACTGCTGACAGTCATACGCCAGAGCTATAATTACTTACCGCTTGTCTAGATGGGTTCTGGATACTCTTTTAACCACAGCAGTGTCTTATCTCTGGTGCCAGATGAGTCTTTTCCAGGTACCTTCAACACTGTCCCTTAAAATACTTGCCAGCAAACCTCGGCTCCCTCTTGTCCTTGCCCCGGAGCCTTGCCCAGCTGCCAGGGCTGGCACAAGGAAAAAGTCCAGTATGGCTCCCAGCAAACCACCAACCAAAGTGGCAGCCCAGTCTTGTGTCCCATCAGGGGTTCTCCTTTTCTATAACCACTTGCTTAAAACAACAGTAGCTTGAAATTTTATCAGAGGGTATAGAGGGATGCACATTCTGGAAACAGCGGTGCTCACACAGGTTGGAACTGTGGTGTGGGAATTCTCAGAGCTTGGGCTCAATGGTTTCATTTTGCTTAAGAATAACTGAAGTGAAATGAAGTAATATTGCTTAAAATATTTTCTCTAGACTTTTTCCTTTTTTTTTTTGTGGGTGAAATGAAAAAGTATATTTTGAATTCTAAACCAGAAAGGATGTTTCTTTTCAGAATTACTTGCAGATGTGATTTTGGACCTGTTTGATCCCAAGGTCAAGATTTCTTGTCTGGTAATTCCTGACGGCTCCTTGTGCTATGTAAAGTGGGGATTGTTACTCTGAAGGCAGCAGGTGATTACAGATGCTATAATATTTAACTTTCAGTGATACTATTGAAAGAAAAGCAGAAATAGCCTTACAGCTTGTTAGACTTCAGGTGGTTTAGTGTACCATCAAAATGACATCACAGCAGCTACCTACAACTTACCAAAGATGGAAAACACCAATTTAATGTGGAGTTGGTACTCATAATTATGTTCAAATTCTGCTTTAATAATATTGTCCATATTTGCAATACTGTAAACGTGAAAATGAATTTTGCTGAAAGAGTGCCAGTGTGAAGAGCATATAATTTTGTTTTTGTTTGTGCTGTACTCCACATAATTACTGTAATTATGCATATTAGGCTGTTCTGTGTAATGGCACCAGAAGGTAGATAATTTTGTCAATAACTGGCTGTAACAGCTTATATACATTTTGCACCATCCACAGAAGTGCTTTGAAGATCATTTAATACTGCTGATTTGCCCATAATAGGTGAGAAATTATTACTGCTGTTTCCAGAACATCTATCTGGAGGAGATGTCTTCCAGAAAAAATCAGGTACTACTAAAAAGTCCAGCACTTTGTATGTGAGAAAAGAGAGAGGAAAAAAAAAAAAAAAAGGTGTATATTTTGAAAGAAGGTAAAATCTTTAATTAGCTGATAGGGCTCCTATCAGTATAATATGACAAGGAGCTGCAGCAACTTTGAAATCCTTAGAGGTGTGTTTCAGTTCAGATTATACTTTGCACAAGAAACTGCAAATACGCTCAATGCCATTTACTTTTTCAACAGAACAAGTTTAGATCAAGATACTTTAATGCACTACATGAGAGCTTGATTTTAAAATAATCCTAAGCAGAATCACGTTGGTAATAGGGAAAAACGGGAGGGAATGCAGGTGGGAAAATCGGAGTCGGGCAGGGTGGGGTAGACATGGAGTGAGATGCTACCTGGGTAAACTCAGAGGTTCAAAGGAAAGGTGGTATTTAGGAGATGGTTGCTTCAAGTGTTCAGGAAAAATGCTTAAAAGTTGCCTTTTCCAACATTTGACGTAATTGTTAGTAGTGGTATTATGTTACATGGAGACCTCAGCCATTTTCCAAGACCATTCCGTGCACAGACAGCAGTGGTGGTCATGGCCACGGTGCCGAGGCCAGCTCTCCTGCAGCTCTGGCTCCACGTGGCCACCTGGTTGCAACGGGTGAGCTTTTCTCAGCACCGAGAAACCTGACACAGTGGGTGCTGGGGAGCCAGCCCCACCCCTCTATTTGAGGTGGGGGCTTCTGGGTGGTGGTCTGCAGACATGGTGACCTGGGAGAGGCTGGCACATGGATCTGCACGCTGGTCCTATGCTCTCGCTGAGCAGCAACCTGTCGGCGATAGCCCGCGTTGCTATCCCTCGGCACGACGGGAATTGCACCAGGCTTTCTTTTTTTTCCTGCCGAAAGAAACGCAGGTGAATGGGTAGTGATTCATTTGTCAGAAAAGTTTGGAAACTTGTCAGTGAAAGCAAAAGTGGAGGTGTCTGGAGAGATGAGCAGGGCACAGGGTATAAAGCTGTCGTGATTCGCCTCTGTGTGTTGTGTTCCGCATACTCACCGAATTAGGACTCAGTTCTGTGGGAAGGGACGCCCGAGTGACACTGCTGGTTAGATGCGTTACACATGTCCTCAGCCCTGGCGAAGCAGCAACGCAGCCGCTAGATAAGAGCTGTTTCTCTGAGAGGATCCGCGCCTGCTTTATGTCTCCTCGGGTTGAATGGATTCACTCTGAAGTACGAGCCGCGTGAAAAATTTCAGTGTCATTTTTAGCTCTGCTTCAACAGGCCTAGTTTGGCAGGGCTGATTTAAGGTACACTGTCTGTGTGGGGTACGCTGCTATTTATCACGTATTGATCTGGCAATAACAACCCGTGCTTTCCTGAGACCTAACGCTTGTGACTCCCTTCTTGTTTGGTAAAACTGACCTGCCACTTGCAATGCATTCAAAATGCAGCAGCGCACCGTATCGCGGGTTTGAGCTAGCACATTCATCCTGCTCGGTTTTCTTATTTATTTTTTTTTTCCCCAAATCAGAGTAGTTATAAATATATACAGCTCTGAAAGGGACTAGAACTGGTCGTGGCCTCTCCTTGATCTCTGTTTGATGGGAGTCTGCACTCACATGCCGCGTGGGATTCTGGCTTTTGCCGCCATGCCAGAAGTCAGAAAGTAATTATCATTTTGCCATGGCGGCTCTGGCAAAAGGTCATTTATTCCCCTCTGAAATTTGGCTAAATTAATTTCCACTCTTAAAAGCAGCCAGAGATAAACTTATTTTTCCCTGAGTGATTTGAAATTACGATTGTTGCTTTATTGACTGATGTGTTTCTCAGTCAACCCACTCTTATTGTGTTTATTTTGTAGAATGTTTAAGTTAATAACATGTTGTTTTGTCTTTGTTGGTCACCTCAAATGTATTTGTGCTCTTCAGATAAAATTGTTATTGCATTGGTTAGTATCTTAAAAAAAGGTTACAGGAGTTGCGTAGCATTGCTTATCAGCACATAGTCCCAGGGAAGAATGCCATCATAATTCAAAACTCAAGTCAAACTCTCTGCTTAATAAGCAGGGTCAGGAATTCCAGTCGAATGACAGAACATTGGTAAGGAAAGATAAAATTACTCTGAAAATTCAGAATTAAATTAGATGGTAAGATTTAACTGTAGACTAGTCAGCTAAGGAAAATAGCTGGACTGTTACTGTGAGAATGCTAAAGAAGAGAATTTGAGATCAACAAGCTAGTAAGTTGTCTATTAATTTCCAGTCTAATTAGAATTTGTAATAAGAAGTTGGTTTGCTCTTTCAACTGTTTGCTTTTGAATCACGTTGACATCTGACAACGATAGTTCAAATCCAAGTTTCAAAGCTACTCTCCAACAAGCAATGAAGGCGTTCCCTGCGTAGGTCTGTCCCTTCCCTATGGACTCCCCGCAATGGCTTTCACAGGAATTTAAGCATGTGTTTACTACGAGCTATCGTCCAGTTCAGTTTTTTCTTTGCAGTTTGTGAATGTGGGATTTAGATTTTTGCATTCGATGGGCGGAGATCTCTCCTGCACTCCTTCTCCAGGATGAGTGAGAGCTACAGTTGGGTACTGGGATGAAAGATGTAGTTCTCTATGACCTTCTGGAGTTACTGGTGTGCCTGGGGCCAGTTTTGTTCAGATGTGCCCAAGGTCTGAACAAATCCTTCAGCCACTGCTCACCTTATTTCCCCATGAAGTTCGCTGGCTGAAGAGTCTCTGCACTGCTTTTCTTCTGATGGCAGACAGTTTGCAAGCTGCTAGCTGCTGCTCAGCTATTAATGCTCTTCTTCTGAGAACATCTTCGCCCCTGTTTTTAATCTGTACTTTCATTCCTGAGATAATGTTTATCATTCATATAGAAGTGTATAGCAGAGAGGAGGTGACACAGGTGGAAGCATGCCCTTGCTCTATGCCGCACTTCCCTGGGTGATATAAGTAGTTCTCAGAGTGCTTCCTACAAGGTCGAGCAATCCAAGTGTACTTGAACAGTTCAGATGTACGGTTTCACTCTGTTTTTCAAGAGATCTCAAATGAAAGTCTGTCTTGTTTTGTATGCATGACACTTTAGTGGTACTGCTTGCCTAAACTAATATCTTTGTTGATGATTTGGATGAGGGAATTGAGTGCACCCTCAGTAAATTTGCAGACGACACCAAGTTGGGGGGAAGTGTCGATCTGCCGGAGGGTAGGATGGCCCTGCAGAGGGACCTGGACAGGTTGGATTGCTGGGCAGAGGCCAACAGGATGAGGTTCAATGTGGCAAAGTGCCGGGTCCTGCACTTTGGCCACAACAACCCCAGGCAGCGCTACAGGCTGGGGGCGGGATGGCTGGAAAGTTGTGTAGAGGAAAAGGACCTGGGAGTGCTGATTGATGCTCGCCTGGACATGAGGCGGCAGTGTGCTCAGGTGGCCAAGAAGGCCAACGGCATCCTCGCTTGTATCAGGAATAGTGTAGCCAGCAGGAGCAGGGAGGTGATCGTCCCCCTGTACTCATCCCTGGTGAGGCCGCACCTCGAGTACTGTGTCCAGTTTTGGGCCC